>WUAW01007184.1:22920-40843 GCA_017165845.1 Thaumetopoea pityocampa | reverse complement strand
TTGAAGGCACATTGCCGCACGTAGTCCAATTTGTTGTGTGCCTCTACGCAAAATGCGCTGGATCGTTTCTAATTTCATTGGCACATTGTTTGATGCGATCTTGTTGCTCGGCCATGGTATTTACAGTAGTTCTGTAAACTCTTTGCTTCATAACACCCCACAGAAAATAATCCAGGGGTGTTAGGTCAGGGGAACGTACTGGCCAGCCCACTGGTCCTTCCCGGCCAATCCATCTGTTTGGGTAATTTTCATTTAAAAAACTACGCACATTTCGGCCGTAGTGAGCTGGACATTCGTCCATCTGTAAAAACATATGCCGCCTTGTAGCCAGGGAAACGTCTTCCAGCAAAAGTGGTAATTCATCTCTCAACAGAGTAAGAAAACGTTTCGCATTTAGTGTTGCAGGCAAAATAACTGGCCCAATCAAAGTGTCATCAATTAGAGCGGCCCAAACATTAATAGAAAATTGCTCCTAAAAGGTTGATGCCCTCTTTAGGCGTGGATTTTCTTCGGACCATACATGCAAATTTCTGTAATTTGTAATTCCATTTCGTGTGAATTTAGCTTCATCCATCCCTGAAATTGTTCTCACAAATTGTGGATTACTTCTAATTTTTCTCTGGATCCACGTAGACATAACGCAGCTTGGACGATTGTCTACATTTACTTTTAAATACTGGACTCTTTTATAATGATATGTATGTAATCCCTCTTTTTTTAAAATTCGCCATACGGATGTCTTTGAAATCCCATGACGCAAAGCTAAACGTCTTATGCTGGTTGCAGGGTCAGCATACAAATCGTTTAAAATAGCCTCTTCAATGGAATGGTCAATAATAACAGCTTGTTGCTCTCTACGATCTCGTGCTAATCCAAGCCCAATGTTTGTTAACTTCCGATGAACTTCTTGGAAGTTCCGTGCTGACGGCATAAGTCTGCGTGGAAACGCAGTTATGTATGTAGAACGGGCGACCGTTGAGCGTCCATGGAACATACCATAATAATAATGGATGTCAACAATTTCTTGCGGAGAAAACTCAGTCAATTGTGGCATCTCAACACACAACAGTAAAAAACGTAACAAAAAGTCGATAACAAAACAAAAACAAAACAACGTAACGTAACTCAGTGCACAATAAGATACGGTAGCAGTGACGAAAATAGCGAAGCGACTGGCTGCTGGTTGTGGCGTGTGTAAGACTTGTTTTGAACCCCTCCCTGCCCCATTATCTCTATTGGTCAAAAACCAGAACAAGCCCGGCGACAACAATGGTCGTAAAAAAGGGTCTCTTACCTGAGCAGCCAGTTGTCAAATTTAAAAATGTGTACTACCATGTTACTTTAGTTAAGAGTTCAAATTTTTTTATTTGTAAATTAATACGATAAAGAATAATAATATCTCATAAAATTTTAATTAAATACTATTCTTATTTAAAAGCAATAGAACCACAACTTTTTTAACAATCGATTTTTTTGTACATAGAGTCCACAGGAAACAATAAATATTTTAAAAAAATCAATAAAAAATTGGGATAATTTTTGTAACTTTTTTTTGCTATTTTTTTTGTCAATAATTTATGATCTAGTTTCACCTCCTTCAGGGATTGCACTTTATCCAGGGACACACTGCATAGTTATAAGTACATCTGACAAAAAATTAACGTGAAGTTAAAAATAATATTTTGGAGTCATATTTTTTAACGTTGTTAATATTATTTTTAAATTAACATGATATTTAAATTATTATAACTTTTAATACCCACCTCTAGTGTTCACAATTCTTTAAGTAGGTAACATTGGTTCTTGGCGAAATTATAATTTTTGAATTCATCTTGTTGAATAAATATGAAATAGAGTTGATTGATAAATATAGAGTAAATATCTCCGAGGTCCAAAGTTATAATGAAAGCCAGATACTTGACTTTTTTTTCATACATAGGTACTCATTTCAGGTCTGTATGTATAGTTAATCATAATATAGGTAATTATTATAACAAAAAACTAGTGGTATAGCTGTAAAATAAAAGGAATTTGCAGATCGTCAGAAAAAGTATGGCTCAAAGAAGGACGTAATTATCCAGATCCTGAGAGTGTACAAGGCTTAATGGAGATAGCACTTACGAAACTTAGATCGTTGAACTATCCTAACCTAACTTTATCGAGCCGGTGAGTAGTACTTAGATTCAGTTCGGTATTTTCATAAGAGCACAGAAACCCCGGTTTGATAGGGGCCTCGAAATACTGTCTCCTCATCACCATAACAAGAAATATAGTCACTATTTAAGGTTATTCCTTAACAGGTCGTTGCGGGTAGTTTGATATGAAAAAAAAATTAATTGATAGGGTTCCCGCGGTTATTGTAAATTTTAAAATACCACTTAGCGCAGTTCGGCCACTTTTGAAAAAAAATAATATTCTTGAATTATTTATAGTAATTATGGGTTTACTGTAGTTTCTTTGCTAACAACAAATATACAAACGAATTTCACTATGTACTTATGATGTTTAAAGATACAAATGTAGTTTAAACATTATTGTTTCTTACAAAACTGATTGATTCTTGTTTATTACTGTTTATTTAGTATTTATTCTATAACAGCCTAACATGCTCTTCCTCACTCGCTCATCGTTGCACCTGTTTAGGGCCATTTATTGTGTTATTTTTTCTTACTAATTATTCCATTTTTTGTATTTTGTATTGTGCTGTTTTGTTTTTACACCAAATACTACAATAAAATCATAAATACTACAATAAACATAGTCACAATGCCAGCTTCCATTATGATGTGATTTTTAGAATTTTAAATTTTTTTTTCTCAAAAGTGGCTGAATACCGCCAAATGGAATTTGAAAATTTACAATACCTGCAAGTTCTCTGTCAAAAAAAAATTTTCAACTTTATAAACTCAAAATAACCTGTTGTAAAGGATTACCCTATTTAAAATTACATCTGAATGTTACTGTTAACTTATTGTACTTGATTAAATTAATATAACATTTAATATATTGACAACTTTATAAATACATAAATATCTGTTGGCATTTTCAAAAACTTTTATTAAATTTGCTTAAATTTAGAACAGGCTATTTTCATAAAGATTGCTAAATTTGGATGAATCTAAAATTCGTAAATCTGAATTGTAAAACTTGCATATTTGCCAGCATTAACGAGATATTCTTTGTTCTCCCTTGGGTTTCATTTTATTTCTGGTAAATTCAAAGAACTCAGTAAGATTGTAAAGAAGTAACAAAACATATAGCCAAATGCGTCAGCAGCCAGAACTCAATCCTATCCTACTAATATTATCAATGCAAGTTTTGAACTTATAATTGTGACTTACCAGTCAGCCACACCATAACCAATTTTGTGGAAATTTGTGTGAAATTTGTATTTGTCTCAATTATGTATTGAGACCCAAGGTACTTTTTATTGAAATGCAATAAGCAAATGCACCAATAACACTAGTTGTTTTCATATAACGATGTGAATATAAGTGAATCCACCAATAACAGTTTTTTTTTTCAAATAACTGATTGTTACAGTACAGATGGTGGTGTGCATGCGTTACAGTCAAGTGCACATTTTGACTTGGAAAGACTGGGCGATGGTATATACGACCCTGACAATATCACATATGAATTGAACAAGTTCTTCTACAAAGCCAACACAAGTATATTTGTGAAAAAGTGTATACGGGTGCGGGATGACTTCAATGCTAGATATAAAGCTCTATCCAGGACGTACTTGTACAGGCAAGTGATCTGCATTAATTTTTATATGCTTATTTCCTTATTCTACATTAACTTTTCACTTTCTAAGTTATTTGCTCTTCTATTCATGCAATAATATCAATTTCAGTGTTTAAGCAATTTCCTTACTTTTTTGAGTTTGTGAGTTCAATCCCTAGCTCCAACTAAAGATTTTAAATAATCTGTGTGTAGATGAGTTGTATGAATTTGCTTATAATGAAGGAAAATACGATAAGGAAACCAAATTTGTATCTGAACTATTGCAATGGGCTCATCCCTGTCACATTGGATTCGAATGGGTACCCACAGTATGCTGACCCTCAGCACTACAACTTCACTTCTCGCTACTCGTGGAAAAATAAGCATCAGAGGCATTGAAAGTAATTGTTGCTACAAATGTAATATCTCTCTATCAAAATAATGCCTTACAAAATGAAATTTTTATGATGTCTTATCAATTTTATAATAAGGCTCTATGGTTTGTGTACGGTTATGGATGGTCACCGTACAGCTATTTACTTATGGTTCGTAAATAAAAAGTCATCATTGCAATTATAAGGTAGTTTATTGAAGTAACTAAGTGACTTAAATATGGTATGGTGGATAATGAGCACCCGCGAACTGGTCGGGTGGTTTGCGTGAACTTGTAAAATGAGCCGCGTCGCCGTGAAGCGCTGACCACGCGTAGCGCGGTGTGCGATGCTTGCATCATACAGTTTGTATAGTTTCCAAATAAAAACTAAACTAGGACAGCTACTACACTACTAAACTAATCACTAGTATGTAGGATTAGACTGACTGAACATTGGTTTGAACAAGTTCCTTCATTGAACTTAGTGTTGGCTCTCACATATACATACCAATGCACTTGCTTTTGATCTTAATTACATTAATAGCCTTTGCATCTAATAAGGTTAAGGCAAACGTTAATGTTTCAGATTAGCAGTGTTAAAACGGGATGTTGAACTACCAGAGAATTCAATGATAGCTTCATATATACCAATAGAAGAATGGAGGAGATGCCACTTTACAAGGTTAGTACCAATTAAACAGAATTAAATCTTTCATATTTTATTATACAAAATTGTATCAGTCAGCAGGGGTAGGCAGAGGTGGATGGGCAAAAGCTAGTATATATTATTCTGGAATATCATATATTAGTCTGGAACTGTGGACGAATTGATAAATTGTTTTGGTATCCTATACTTTAAATATTATTATTAATAGTAAGTAAGAAATAAGTATTTCTTACTTACTTTTGCGAGGGGCTCCGCCCGCGTGAAACCAATGTTTTCCACTACATGGGAAATCTCGAAACAATCATAGATTTATATAAAAAGCCTAAGCTAACCACCTTTACTTGAGCTCTCTTACCTTAACAGCGACTACTAAAATAGGAATCAAGCTGTATCTTCAATTCTACTGGACCGATTTTGATGAAACATGCCACAGTATTTAAATCGGTAGTACCTTTAAGACTGTAATAGTTTGACCAAATTCTACTCGCTGGTTTTCGCGTGAAGGTCGACCAAACGAACAAACATCGATGAATTTGATTTCAGAACCCTTTAATTAGTCGATCTGATTTTTTTTTTAAATATCATTGATATACTAAATTTGACACATTTAACAATTTTAAGGTTTTTTTAATAGTATGAGTGGCTCCCACTACACAGGCTCCCTGCATGTGCCGATCCTGCGGTATATCCTCCTCATAATAATGCGTTCTTGTTCCCCGTTTGTAAATCAAAATTTAACAATTTTATAACAGTACAGATAGACGATAGCGAGGCAAAACAACTGTCTATTAATCCGTTTATAAATCAGGTCGGCAGGTTTCGATATTGAGAAATTTAAAGAAGGCGCCAAATATCTAGTGGGGTACCACGACTTCACCACATTCAAGAAGTTCGACAAGTTGCTTCAGAACAAGCACAGCAGGAGAGAAATCAAGTGTATTGTGGTGCGACCCGGCCGCCCGCTCTTGACCAGCTACGCACAGGAGAGAGACAGTATCTTTGATTACTGGGACATAGAGATTAAAGGCAGAGCTTTTGTACATAATCAGGTAATTCTGATATTTTTATAGCGTTATTGCGCGTCGGCAGTGAAGGGAGTCATAATGCGACGCCATTATTCAGCGGTGAACTTAGATTGATGATGATTGTGATGACATAATTTGCTGTCTTTTAACATGCACTTTAGTGCATGAATTATCCTATGTACAAGAATATGCAAGTAAAGACAGACGAGGAGAAGGAGAATGCACATTGCACCATTTGCTCATGCAACTGGGCTTCAGCCACACATTAAAGTCTATTTGCTCAGACAACTATAGACATAAGTTATTGTGAAAAAGATTTGTCTTTGTAAAATGATATATAAGTTGTGGTGTAAATATAAAAAATTACATTTTTGCGTATTTTTATTCCGTCTGTTCCGAAATCGCGTCAAATCATTAGAAGTCTGAATCACGCTAATGAATAGCATATGTATGGCTATGACTTAGCATATATACAACGTCCCTTCATCAACCGTTGGGGCAGTGGCAGGTCCCACCAAACATAACACCCGTTTAGTCGGAAGAACCTCCCTTTTCCGATACTGCTGCACCTGCCACACTTCGACCTACCACACAGTATCCATTCATCCATTTCATAGGATACACTTAACATAATTTTTTTCTTTTTTTTTCAGATTCGACGTATGATAGGCGCACTTGCCAGCGTAGCAGTGGGCAAGTTGCCGCCGGAAGAAATAAAGGTGATGTTACAAGTTCCGTCTAAGCATTCGTGGCACCATTTCATCCAGAACTTACCGCCAGAGGGCTTATATCTCTGCAACGTGGAGTACGACCCTCAGGACCTTTTGTATGAAGAACAGCAACGGGAGAGGAGAGAAGACGTAGCCAGTGATAAGGACAGTAACAGTAAATGAATCGATTGCGGAAGAGCTGCAGTAAAAAGTTTAACTAATCATTAGACTCATTAAGAATAAGAACACAAAGTTTAATAACTTTAAACCAAATAATATTTATTGCTAGTGTGCATAGTGTCACTTGATTATTAATTTCGACTGTTATTCAAATTTTATATAACTCAAGAACATTTTTATGGGTAACATTTTGGAACCAAACTCCTGATTATCACAAGACAGAAAACGATTTAATCGAACAAGATACAAAAATGAGTTTCTTAACTCAATTACGGAAACAAAAAGAGAAACTGAAAGAAACACAGACGATTGTTACGAAAGCTGACGGACAAAGATATATAGAACTAAATCACATTAATATACTAAATGTAGCCCCAAACATGTACGGATTTGTCGTAGACACCAAGCCAGATAATGTACCAGTTATGATTAGAGATCACTTGTATATTGGATCTCAAGATTGTACTGCAGATAATATTTTAAAAACATTTGACATAAAACATGTTCTAAGTTTAGGTATAAATGTTGATATTCTTATAGATAACAAGTTCATTAATTGTTTAGACTTACCTGAAACAGACATAAAAGACGTTTTGAAAGAGAGTTTGCCATATATACGTGGGTCCGTGGATACCAAAGAGAATATTCTAGTGCACTGTAACGCGGGTGTTTCTCGCACCTCTATGGTTGCAATCGGATATTTAATGCACTATGAAACAATGTCGTTTGAAGACTCTTATAATTTGGTTAAAAGTAAGAGGCCTGCGATTCGTCCTAACGATGGTTTTCAGATGCAATTGAAAGTAATGAAGCCTGGATGTGTAATATAAAACAATAATTGTTGATCTAGTTTGTAAGCTGTTTTAATATTTTTTATTTCGTACGTGTGTAATAATATAATTGGAAATCAGTGTGTGGTTTCAAAACAACTGACAGTTGTAAGTTCTATTTTAATCATCTTCAATTATGAACTTTACTTTCAAAATATAACAAGAGGTTAATTATTTTCTATTTGAGGGGTATAAAAGCAAAGGCGTCACGGTCTTTTTTTACAAAAATGGTACCATGACGATTAGGAACAACTTGATGCTGGTCATATCTATTCTATTACTATTATAAAATTGTTAAATTTCAAATTTTCTAAAAGAAAATATCATCATATCAGCCCACAGACGTCCACTGCTAATTGAAGGAGGCTTATGTCCATAAGCCTCCTTCAATTATCGCCACTCTGAACGGAAGTGAGCCGCCTGCATCCACCGATTGCCTGCGACCTTCACCAGGTCACCTGTCCACCGGGGGTCTACCCGCATTACGCTTTCCGGTTTAGAGTCGCCACTCCAGCACTAAGACCTCAACGTCCATCGGTTCTGCGAGCTATGAGCCCCGCCCACTGTCACTTCTGTTTTGCAATCCTTTGAGCTACGTCGGTGACTCTAGATCTCCTGCGGATTATCTCGTTTCGAATCCTGTCTCGCAGAGAAATTCCGAGCATAGCTCTTTCTATTGCTCACTGCGTGACCTTGAGCTTTCTTATGAAGCCCATAGTCAGTGGCCATGTTTCACATCTATAGGTCATCACTGGCAATACGCATTGATTGAATAACTTTTAAGGCATTGCGGTATTTTTACGGAAAGATGTCACGTAGTTTCCCGAGCGCTGCCCAGACGAGTTAGATTCGGCGACTGACCTCTTTCTCGAAGTTGGATCTATCTAGCCTGACGACGTGTCCCGGGTATACGTATTCCGACACAACTTCGATAATATAGCCCTCAAGGACTATTGGGTAGAGTGGAGTAAGAGCATTAAACATAACTTCGGTCTTACCCATATTCATTCTTAAGCCCACCTGTTGAGAAGCTCTATTGAGGTCTTGGAGCATTATACTCAAGTCTGTAAGCGATTCTGTCATGAGTACTATATCATGGGCAAACCGAAGATGATGTATACTCACCATTGATATTGATACCTAGTTCGTTCCAATCTTAAAGACATCTTCCAAATCTAGACTCCAGATCAAATATATTTAAAAACAAACTAGTTAGATCGGCTACCTAATTAAGGTCTTCTGAAACCAAATCCCTGTTTTAGTAGCCGCCGTTAAGGTACGAAAAGTAAAACTTTTTTTAACTAAACAAGACTTCAGAAGACTCTCAGACTTTAAAAAATTATGAATTCTGGAATTTTTGTTCGGTGTTATTAAAAATTACGAATTCTTATTTTTTAAAAGTCTGAGAAAGAATTCTTAATTTATTTGCGTACTGCGCACAAATACAATTAAATTATGCGCTTTACCAAGACAAGTGCGCCTCACACCGGTGCACCAGCACTACGATGACGGTGGTGCAGTGTAGTGTGCCGACTGCGACAGGTGTACCGTACCTACTCTTAGGGTTTCCTGTTGACTATTGTTTTTGGCCGGCACAAGTATTGTACAAACATTTATTTTCCCCTCGCCAGTTGACTACGGTTGACACAGATCTATGCTGACGTACATGTTACACCTGCATCCTTGACTCTCGTCGAGAGGGATTGAGTGAGGCTGTCTGACGCTCGATTCGACATCTTCCTTAGCCCCCATGTAATCGCCATTAACATTAATGCCTAAATCGTTCCAATCCAGAAGCTTAGACATCTTCCAGCGCGGCTGTAAATACTTTCGGAGAAATAGCGTCTCCTTGTCTTACGCTACGCTGCAGTCGTGTTGAACTTTGGTTCAGTTTACGAACTGACATGGTAGTGTTTTTGTACAAATTCTTCAATACTTCGATGTACCAATATACAATGCGGCAACGCTAAAAAGACTGAAGCACTGCTCAGGTTTTCACCTAATCGAAGGCCTCATAGTTTTCTGTATAATGTGCCGCAGCGTATGTATGTGGCTTTTTCGGAAACCGGCTTGTTCGGGTGGCTGGAAGTCGTCAAACCTGCGTTCGACAGTTCATGAGGACTCACAAAAGCAACTTATGTATTATATACATAGATGTGGCTAAGGAGCGATATAGGCCTGTAGTCCCTCAAGAGGATGTTATAGCTTTTTTAAAAACAACAAACTTCTGCTCCCTGCCAATGGCGTTGTGCCTTTGGTGCACCGGAATTAAACAGTTTCTGCAGGACTCCGAGTACAGATGTCCCTTCCGCTTTCAGCAGTTCTGTAGTGATTCCGTTATCACCTGGTGTCTTATTATTGTTTGAATCCCACGAATCTCATATAGGCATTGACCCCTTACTAAATAGAGCACCACGCACTTTCAAGTCTTAGATCTGGAGTTTGAATCCAAAGTTACCTCTTAATTTTTGAAATCACGTGTGTATTAATAATTAATCACTCTCTTTAAACGGTGAAGGAAAACATCGTTAGGAAACCTATATGCCTAAGAGATTTTCTGGGCGGCGTGTGAAATTTGCCGACTCGCACTAGGCCGGCGTGGTGAACTATAAAGTAAAAGGGGTTACCTTCACCCCAGAGGAGACCTGTGCTCTGCAGTGGGTCAGTAGTGGATTTGATGAGGACTGCGCGGGCACTATCGAGACTGCTGCCGAACCTCGGCGGCCCCGATGCACCTTGCCGTCGACTTTACGCTGGCATCGTGCGGTCCCAGGCCCTATAGGGGCGGAAAATCTGACGACTAGAAATGTCGCGCATCTGTGTCGTCCACACCGCACAATATCTTTAGAGGGCGGCACCCTTCTTGCTGGGACACCTCCGTGGCACCTCGAGGCCAATGCCATCCCCCACCTGTATTGGTAGCGAAAAGCTGAAATGGCTAATGGTCGGATCCCCCGACCTAGACGCCACAAACTGCTAAAGGTGGCAGCTGCATTTAGTGACATTGGAAGAGTGGCAGGAGCTGCTAGCGAATCCCAGTACTGGGCACTCCATCATTATGGCAATCGTGCCTGTCTTTCGGGAGTGGCTGGAGCGTAGCCATGGTGCACTCAAATATCGACTGACACAGGTGCTGTCTAGGGACGGCTGCTTTGGGCGGTACTTGTGCCGGATCGGTCATATAGAGACAGGCAGGTGTCATTATTGCCCCACCCTGGAAGTACGGCATCTCACACCTTGCTGGCGTGTCCGGCGTGGGACGCTCAGCGGATTCAACTCGCCGCTGTAGTTGGAGAACGGGCGCGAAAGCGCCTGGGCGGCAGTTGCCGCCTTTTGCGAGGCCGTGATGACGGCAAAGGAGGCGGCCGAGCGGCTGCGCGAAGAAGTCGCGATGAATCCGAATCGAAGGAGACGTCCAGGACGTAGGCGCAGGGCCTACGCGGACTTGCAGCCGCCCTAGGATGTTGCCTACGGGTGGCGGGGAGGGCACCCCATCACCCGAACAGCACTGGCCCATGGCGAGAGAGCGCTGCGTGCGGTGCGCCCCCACAGAGGAAGGGAGTCAGAAGGGCTCCCTGTGAGCCTTAGGGCTCTCGGTTGAAAAGAGGGAGTGATCCCTCCTTGAAAGCAGAGGCCCGTGAGCGATCACGGCCAAGCCCGCCCGAACCGCGGATGACCGCTCGCGTGATTCTCGCGCTCGGGCGCAATGACTAAGGCGGACGCTGGACAGTTTTTAGTGGGTGCAATCCTCACATAACCGTCGTGCCGTGCCCTCAGCGCGGCAGTATAGGTCAGACATTTTCAGTGCGTAAAAAAGGTCAGTAGTGGATTGATAATGAAATAAATTCTTTGTAAGGAAATTAATATTCAATAATAAAAACTACATATAGAAACAGAAGTATGTAATAAATAAGGCAGTTTAAGTATATTCGTCAAAATGCGTCGGCTGCCATTGGGCATTCGAACAATACAAAAAAAAAATGGAAGCACTCATGTTACATAATTTATAATAATTGTAGCACCAAGTTCATAATTTGTATTAAGCATCTTAAAACTCAACATGTTCCATAAATATTCATATGTACAATCTACTTAATTAAGTGCGATTTATTATATATTTACTCAGGACAAGAAACACGCGCATTTTCCAAACATCTTTGGATAATATAATGATATGATTTTTTTTTTCGGTAAACCAATAACGATGGCGACGGAACAAATCTTCAATTACTCATTTTTTATTTATTTAAAAATAATACAAAATAAATAACCTATTAAAATTGGTAATTTCATTACGATTCGGTGGTGCGCCAATATTCCTATATTACATAAACTCTTTGAATAGATTAACAATATAATTTAATTATTTAATAGATACATTAACAACGCAATAATAAACTGGTGCCTAGTGTTGACCAAAAAACAGTCGAGAGACATTATCATCACCACCACACAGTGCGCAGCCGCGGGTTTTACCTAGTTCTGTACAAACACTGAACAGCCGTCCTTTGTCTCTTGATAAAAAGAGAACGTAGTTCGAAAAGTAGTGATTAAATCTCGCAAGGCTTGGGAGACTTGCAATCAGATTATTTATTGGAGAAAGACTGAGACTGGCTGAGTCCCATCACGGTCTTGCATAGGCAACACTGCTGAAAACTGATTTAGTAATTAATGCAAGTATAGGCATCACAACTGGTACCAATAAATAATTCCGTTACAGTTGTCGTTCGCTCAAAGTACCTTCTAATACTGTGCCAGCGAAAACGAACGCCATCTCGGAACCAATTCAATTATATTTGTTAAAAGTTATAACAATTCTTATAAGAGACGTCACAGTTACGAACACAGGAAATTAAAGCCGGGTTGACACAATACGAGTGCGCTCGGATTGTGAAAATGGTTGAAGAGACAAACGAATATGAGTCAAAGACGAACCAAACTATTAAATACTTTTGACTTAATAACAAATCTATTAAAGAGATATCTCCATCATAAACATGTCATTAAAAACCATTTATAAAGTCTCTAAAAGTTGTTACATGAAAATAAGAATAAATTGTGCTTAATGTAGAATGGCCAGTACAAGTTAACAACAGAACTTAATACAACAATTATTTGGGAACATAAAAAAGGACACAACCTGTGTTAGTTATACATGTATCAAATATAAAACTAATGCATATATATAAAAAAAATACATCTTTTTAGAAAATGGTGGGCGCGCGATGACATCACCGCGTGCTGGAAACAGCACGCGGCGTCCCACTAGTTGTTGGCGTTGAAATAATTTTTATTTTATATATGCAAATAAAAATAAAAAGACCAAGAATTAGTTGGACGCCGCGTGCTGTTTCCAGCACGCGGTGATGTCATCGCGCGCCCATCATTTTCTAAATATATGTATTTTTTTATATATATGTATTAGTTTTATATTCGATACATGTACAACAATTACTTATAATTGTTAAGTATGCTGACCGATAACAATATTTAGATCGTACCTATAACGTAAAACTAAAATATATATATGAAATTTCATGTCGTCGCCAGAAGCATTTTACACGCAATTAATCGACTTAAAACTACTTACGCACTAGTGTCATTCGCATTACAACCATTTAAAATGATTTATGAGACCATAACATAATAATTTTATTATTTTAACGAACCATTTTTGGACGGGACTGTTAATTTTACATCACAAAATACATTGTATACCTAGATGAAGGATATTATGATATTACAAGTCTACATAAAGTAGAAAGCTTCATATCATCATCCTACACTACAGGGGCACGGATCTCCCCTGATCCGGAAGGGGGTTAGGCCGTAGTCTACCGTGCTGGCCTACTGCGGGTTGGTAGACTTCACACACCTATATAGGCATGCAGGTTTCTTCACGAAGATTTCTTTCTCCGTTAAGTACATTGGTGTCTACAATGGAATCCGTACATGAATTAGAAATAACTTTGAAAATTAGAAATACCTTCATATCATCTACCTCATAACCAAAGACTATATTATGGTATAAACTCATTACGATTTTATTGGTCTCAACGCGTAACAACATAGTTCTATAGTAGCCTTTAGCTAGACTACTACTAATGAACGATCCTTATTGAATTCTTTATGAACTAGACTATTGATATTATAGCTAGCAACATAGCCTTTGAAACGGGCTAAAACACAAAATTCGTCATGACATTTTTATTCTTAATATAAAAATTTATAGGTCTCATTTGAATTCTCCTATAAAAAGTTTTAACAGTGTTTTTTTTCTATCCCTTCAACTGTGGGGCCATGTTGCGCAAATTGGCGCATATCGGTGCTTTGATGTCACGTGACTATATACCATCCTTGTTCATTTCCCTATACTTAAACATAGCATTACGTCACGCTAAATTAAACATAGCATTACGTCACGCTCCTAGAGCGGGGTCCACAGCTGAGGGGATATAGAGCTGTCAATGCCTCAAAATCACCACTAGAGGCACTGTTGAGGCTTTAAAAAAAATCTATTTTTCAAAATTATCAAAACTCATGTCAAAAGGTTAGAAGTTTTCATTTATTTCATTTTTCACTCGTCTTTCATTCATGTATAAAATTGTATCATTAACCAGCCTTTAAGTTCGTATTAAAATCTCAAATTTGTCAAAGCTTACATTATCAGCTTATAATTACTAGTTAGTACGAAATAAAATTAATAATATTACGGCACTTATATAATAAAACATATTATAAATAAAATGCGAACTGCACTAATTTATAATGAAGTAAAATTTTACTGAATATAATATTTATTTTAATGTTATAAAGCGCACAATTGTTGGCTGTTTGCGTTTTTATCTGAGTTATTCAATTTATTTTAACGAGAAAGTTTCATGATTACATTAGTTGCAATGTCCAAGATGATGTGATTTTATCCGTATATTACATAATTGACATAGGCGACAGTACAAAACTATATAACGCGTCTTTTTTTTAAGTCCATATAAGGTTTTGTATGATGTCACTGATTTTGTATGGTGTCGTCTCTTTCGTAATTGAAATCAAAAATATTGACTTAAAGACAGCGATGCGACTTTGTGGTCAGTTGTAATACGCACGCTCGGGAAGGTTTCAGGGTTGGTAAAAAATTCCCGCAGGTGGAAATGCGGGCAACAGTTAGTATATAATATTTTATAATGGAATAATCACTGTTAAGATGATGCTCTCTAATTTAACAAAATATCAGGCTGTAGAACTAAGCTCGTAATACTGAACCTTAAAGTATATTTCGTAAGCTGACTAGCGATCACCACTAAGTCACCGTTGTCTCCTATCGCCACTCAGTTATAGCGACAAAATTCTGGACTGAATATCCTTATGGTTTCATCAGAAGTAAAAAGGCGTACTAATCAGATTTGATTAATTTGAACGATTGCTGGACTTCGTGCTTGTTTATATGGTCCTTCGAGCCGGATTCATTCATTGTAATAGGTTCTTAGTTAATAAGAGCAAATGATATAACACTAAATATACCCGCGATACAGATTCGCAAATTTCTGTCAGTTTTAAAGCTCATAGGCTTTTAATCTGTCATCGTGCTAGCCATTGAACCTGAATCAATCACTTTATTATCATAAATTGTAACTGTTCATTAGACACCAGTACCAAATTTTTTCAAATACAACTACTATAAGTACTCTACAGTTCAAGAATACGGACGGATAACGTTACTCACTAATTAAACCGTTACAAAGATATATATATATATATAAAAAAAAACAATTATATAATTTGTTGTTATGTCTACTTGGCTTCCGTAACAAACTAATTAATAACAAAATTGTATATGTTGATTGTACTTTAAGCAAATACATATCACATATAAGGCACGAATAATATAAGAACTTATCTACTAAATGCTTATATTAGTAAATCGATTTGGGGTAATTATTCGAATCCGAACCAAAATAGTCCATTGAAATGTTACAATTTAAGGACCTAATATTGCATTTTTTAGAGTACGCAATTTTATTTTTGGGACATGTGTGGGGGGTCAATAGAAGCTTAACCCCAAGTTTGTGGGGCTGCCGCCCTTGTCCCCCGGCCGCCATCTTGGAAAAAGGGGGTGCAAACACCTTTTTCGCGATATCTCGGAAACTATGCGCCCTACAAAAAATTCGTAAAGACATAATTTGTAGCAAATCGCTTTGCCTACAAATATGTTCATATAACTTTTTGCCCTAAATTTAAAATTAACGAAGTTATAAGTAAAAAAGTGAGCATTTCTATAAAAATTTTCTTTTTTGCTCTATAACTTTTTTTATACATTTTACAAAAAAATTACCTCAGACCAATCTTGTAGATGGTCTTTTGAGGAAAATTTTTCTCTATAATTTTTTTTAATTTCATTCATTTAAAACGCTGTTACAGCGCTCCAAAATTGACCGGGTTCGTCAGTGCTCATGAGAATCCGGTCAAAACGAAATGTTTAACTTAGTTTTATGATCTTTTTTTTATTGTAAATACATTCATAAAAAATTTTTGTTAAATCCCTACCTACAACTTTACTTATTCATTGCTAACTCTTTTCCCCGCCACCTATGAGGTAGAGTCTGTAGGTGCGGTTTTTTTACGTGGTATCCCCAGTAGGCCTACTCCACAGACATCTTGCCGATGAGGTAATCCTCGACATAATCATATTTTTAACCAGTTATTAGCTAGCTATTCTATTCTACTTTTCTTCGATGGTGCAGGCTGTGGCTCAGAATGTAATTCAACGTCGAATGTGAAGGTTTGGGGAATGACAGTGTTTGCACCCCCTTTTCCAAGATGGCGGCCGGGGGACAAGGGCGGCAAGCCCACAAACTTGGAGTTAAGCTTCTATTGACCCCCCACACATGTCCCAAAAATAAAATTGCGTCCTCTAAAAAATGTAAAGCTCATGTAACATTTCAATGGACTAAAAAGCGTGGTGTGGTTCGTGACTAGGTGGGCCGATGATCGTATTTAAGTCGACGGCAATCGGTGGATGCAGGCGGCTCACAACAGCTCGATGAGATAATTATCACAAAAAGCCTGTATGCAGTAGTGGATGTCTGTGGGCCGTATGATGATTGGACTAAGTCCACAAATACTACTCTTGCAATTTAAAAAAGTTCCCGAAGGATAATATTTGATTGCATTATAAATTCAATTTGCACATGTAAATAGGCAAATTAAAATTGGAAAATGAACCGCCATTCAATGTATTTTTTTATTAGACTGGTTGCACAGATGTCTTTATACATACCATAAAAAGTATGTATGGACTTAAGATTTGTTATAAGCTCAAAACGAACTTTATTAAATTACACAAAATTAATATTAAGTTGCGAACAACCATTTTATCATCCCCAACTACTAAGAGGAATGTAATTAACGATATCACGCTTATGACATAGTATTATGAGCATTTTACACAGTCGTGTTGACTTAACGGTCTATCTATTTAAACTATATTATTGAGCTTTTAAGGATGCAGAACGTAGGAATTAACATTGCGGGCGAAATTACAGCTAAGCTGACGTCAGTAACGCAGATTAACATCAACTCTTAGCATGTAGAAACCACACTAGTGATCAAAGCAATTAGACGCTGTTGATATATGATTTTCCATATCATAGAAATTGTTATGAATATAAATGGGTAATGATGATGGATATCACTTTGGACCATATTATAACTTTAGAACAAAGGTGAAAACTTTTTATTCTGAAATTAATAAGACTGTGGTATGAATCCTAATCCTTGTCCTAATTGTTTTGGTCGACTAGTGTATTCTCATAGCGCATTATTACTATACGCTCGGTCGTATTAAATACTTATCTACATTACATGCTGCCACCGTACGTGACGTAAGCTACAGCTAAGCTGCACATCTAGTCTTAATATAATTCTTGAAATATTAATAATAAAATATATATTTAAAAATATATATCGATGAACTGTCAAAAAAATGCTAAGTCTATCATTACAAGGTTGAGATATCGATAACAGTGACCTCTATCAGTATTAAATAAAACGGAATTGGTTGCATTTGTTATATAATGTCAAAACGAAAAAACTAGTGTAGCTTTTACCGATAAAAGCTAAGTGTACGATATTGTATATGATTGTATTGTACTATCAACAATTTGCAGCCGCACCACCGTAAGGCTGCATTTTATGTGCAGTAACCACAGCAGCTACAATACAAAAATTAGTCCCATTGCGATTAATGCTTACAAGTGTCATAATTGTACATGCTTCAAGTTTGTCGATGGTACATCAGATCAGATGTAATCTGAATTGGATTAATCATTTTTTTTTTGATAGACGTGTTGGACTTTTTATACATTAAGCTTATAATTGTCTTGAATGGACTTATCGACTTTTAGAACTAG
>WUAW01007184.1:0-10181 GCA_017165845.1 Thaumetopoea pityocampa | reverse complement strand
CTAATACAGCAAAGTGACCGTAATTTTTCAAGGCAATAGGCCTGCGGAATTTGCCAGGTCAAAGTGGTATTCGTCGGGTTGACTTCAAAACTCCCAATAAGCAATAAAATATGACACACCGATATTTTATTGTTAAGCTGATGAAAGTATATATTAAAATGATGATTTGGCTTAAAGGTCTCAGAAACCAGGCCATAAAATATAGTTAAAAAAATCCACGGGAAGAGATGGAGTGACTTTATTATTATGCCGGTGCCACACAGCAGCATTTATTTATTTACACTTCATATATTAATGGTATGTGGGCAGACTTAATATCTCATACATTTTCTACCCGTCGTCCTTTAGACGATGCTGATATACTTTATATATAGATATACGTTAACTTCGAAACGCTAATGTGTTATGGCGAATTCATTACCTACGAGGCCCATATCGAACAATGGATTTCAAAGGGTATGTGACTCTAGAAACACATTAATGCATTTAGCACGAGACCAGCTCTTCCCTAGACCATTTTGACTAACAAACTATGTCATATATCAGCTAGTTACTTTGAATATATATCGGAATTACCGGCTGAGGTCATGCAAAAGGTAGTTATTCAAAGCAGCCTGAATTGAAAAGATGCAAAGAAAGTATCCCCATCCTATGGACTAACCAGACTAAATTAATTGCTGAAGAGCCTCTAACACTTAGCCAACCGAGCGGGGAGATCTCCCCTTATAAAGCAAGTCGGTGCCCGACCGATCGGGGAGCTCACCCCTTTTGAAGTAAGCCGACTGGAGATTTTAGCAACTGCTGACGGACTGCTGCTGTGGAGCACAGCATATCAACTAGTTCTGAAGGCTCCTTGTTGCCTAATGTGCCAAGCGCGGTGGAACCGAACAGTTCTGCGTGGCGCGCGCGGTCGGCTAAGTGTTAATAACAACAACTTAAGATAATTTAGAGACAAATGATGAAGACTTTAATTAATCAGGACTCTACATAACCACGATTACTGTCAAGATTACAATGACTAAGTTAATACAATAATAGAAATTATAGAAGGTAGCTAGAGTGTGATAGATAAAGATGTTACAACTAACCTGGTGTTGGCGCGCACGGCGACGAGCAACTTGTCGGAGAAGAGCGAGGGGAACGCGCTGCAGAGCGCTGTGGCTTCGCGCAGAAGTACGGCCTGCGCGCCGCGCTCCGCGCCCGCCATGTGCTCCACCACGAAGTTCAGCGCTTCCTGAGCCACCTCCTGCAAGGGGCACCGCGCCGTCACTACCAACCACTAACAACATCTATCGTCCACATTTAGTAGCATGACATGTACAGCTCTGCACTAAAAGCTATCCAAAGCACGGCTTATATTTGTGCGGTGCGCGACGTGTTTTGATCTACCACAAATATGAAAATTTTCCTTCTATAAAATTATTTTGGTAGAACATTATTTTATTTTTATGGTATCCCAAATAAACGAATAAAATATTTCTTCGTAACAAGTATTTATCACTATTTTTTTTTCTTCAATAAATTAAATAGGTATTTGTTTCTGCAGCCATCCAATCTATGATATTTAATGATTTGTATTATCATATTATATTAGCCCGCGATCATATCTGGTTTGGACAGCCTTGCACTATTGTATAATAATAATATTCTGAACACTTTCACACACATTGATCTAGTCCCAAACTAGGATTCCCCGTGTCTTGGGTACTAGACAACTATATACATACTTATACGATATATAGATAAATACGTCCATGACTCGGTCACAAACACTCATCACACATCATCATCATCTGCGCTCATCACACAGTTTGCCCCTACGATTCGAACCCGGAATTAATCTGGGATTGGCACAGCAGGCGGGGTCGTTGCCACCGTACGTCGGTCAGTCGTCAAATGGTACGATACTGTAATGATCATCTTGATGAATCATCGTCATAATGATGATGAATTCCGACTGATATCTCAATGACATTGGTCGTAGCGGGGATTGTGAGGACCTATGGACACCGCCATGCAATAACTTTGTAACTCATTTGTTTCCAAACTGAGTTCTTGTTAACATTATGACCGCTATGGTGGTCATATATGACCGGCCACAGTTTCTCCTGAGATGCCACGGTGGTCATTGGTGACTGGATGACAGGAGAGCTTGCACTTTTTACACTTGTAAAAAAAGTAAATAAATATTGACAGTTGGTGTATTTGAATATAACCGATATATCGTCGGCGCAGGTGGAGAAATAAATAACTGCTATTTAATCAAATGGCAGTTATTTAGTTCTCCACCTACGCCGACGATAAATAATAAATAAATAAATGAATACTTTTCTTGAACTTTATATGAATTTTTAACTTTAATTTTTAATCTCCCCTAAAAACAGAAAAAGTGTGTACAATGTTATCGCATAGAGGTGTCGATATGAGGATAACGTCACACCGCAGTGAGTCATTTCATCCAAGTTCACAATCGCACCTCCTGCAACAGCAGACCACAGATAATGTTAGGGTGAACGAATGAATGAATGAGGCCACTCCCTCAGTGTTAACCCTTTGCAATCGAGAGGTGACTCTCACTCACTACTTCTTTTGGTGTGGAAATTCGATGCGCGGCGAGAATTATGTTTTCTTTCTTTCAAGTGGGTTCCTAAGCTCTTCCGGTATAATAATACGAAGATAACAATCTCCTTTTCTGATGGAAGTAATGTTTTCTTATTTGAAATTAGTGCGCAACCATGATCCGGACTCCATTTTCGGTCTTCTCGAGATGCTGGTTCGTCCGCGCAAAGACAGTGCATAAGGTTAATTAATATCATCGGTAGGTTATCATCCACAGTGGATCCCGGAGCCCCTCAATATGTCAATGAAGGCCGCCGCAGAATGTTTAGTCAGTCGTGAGTCTGACACGCCCCGCAAGCCGCCCTCGCAACTTGTAGAAGTCCTATGTAGGATTCACTCAGCGTTAAAAAAAATGTTAATATACTACGACCATCACTCACTCTCCCCGTGTAGCCAAGCTGCGTCAGTATCTGAGCGACGAGCGTCACGATCTGCGGCGAGGCGTGCGGCGGACGCGCAGCTCTCTTCACCGTGGCGCTATGCTCCAGTACGAGCGTCACGCGAGTCCTGCTCAGGCACGCTATCACCTGCCAAAACAAGTTAAAATTTAAACAAAAAAAAAATCACCAAATTTGAAATATTTTTCTGTCGCCGTTTTTTTTATTTTGTATGTACGCCGATATTTTAGATTTTCTATGTACATTTAACAAAAAAAATATATGGATAACAAAAATATTCTAGATACTTTTACACGTATTAATCTAGCCCCCAAACTGGGATTATCTATATTTTGATTACCAGTCGTAGACTATACATACGTATATCGGTAAATAAATACACATACAGATAAACATCCAAGATTCTGTTAGAAAAATTCAAGCTTATCATATAAAGACTGCCCCTACCGGGTTTCGAACACGGGATCCTAAGAAGCATGGTCACTAAGGTAACAAGGTAACTAAGGTACCAGTGATCCGATCAGTAATCATATATCATCATAGTATTGTCATCTATCTATACTATTATAAAATTTTTAAATGTCAATTTGTAAATCAAAGATATTTAAAAACAAACTACTCAGATCAACTAATTAAGAGCTTCTGAAATCTAATCCGTCAATGTTTGTTCGTTTATTTGAGCTTCACGCAAAAACCAGTGGGTAGATTTTGGTCAAACTGTTACAATCTTAAAGTTACTCTTTTTACTTAAATACTGCAGCATGCTTCATCAAAATCGGTTCAGTAGAATTGAAGATACAGCCAAGCTGTATCTTCAATTCTACAGGTACTTTTCTACAGGTTCTACGGTTACTGAAACAGGGATCAATCCCTGTTTCAGTAACCGCTGTTAAGGTACGAGAGCTCAAGTAAAAGTGGTTCTAAGGTTTTATAAATCTATGATTGTTTCGAGATTTCCCATGTCGTGGAAAACCGATAATCGCGCGGGCAAAAGCTAGTTATAAGTGTTCACTGTAACATACCTGAAGTATGTCCACACACATGCATCCCGGATCGGACTGGCTGGCCGTATTCTGACACAGATAAGACAACAACTGCGGCACGCAGTTCTTCAGCGCCTCTGGCCTCCGTACCGCGATCTGTTCAAATAACGCGAACAGAGAGTTCTTCTCCACTTGCTCGGCGTGAGGTAGCAGTGATACGAGGGCCGCCGTGTGCCCTTCTAGCGGCTCGGGCGACACTTCGTACAGGTTCGTCAGGATACGACAGAGAGGATAGTTGCCTATAGAAGAGAATTGGCAATGGATTTCCAAGAGTTTAAATATTTTTTCGACGTATGACATTGCCATATTAATAAAGTAGCACTCGTTTCACGTGTAACTACCACGAGACCCACTAAACGATACCCCAGCATAATTGTGCCTAAATTTGCCAAGCTTGAAGAACCCTACTTTATATCAGTGGATTTTTCGATTTGTTGAATCTTAAATAGAGGTGAATTTCAATGAAATTTTTCGATCTTCGATCGAGCCGATCGAGCGGGCAGTAGCTAAATCAAACGAGTAGTAACGGCGTATGTTCGCGCTGACAACTGACTATAAAATGTGCAGAGTTCAAAGCATAGTTATATGAACTTCCGCAAACTACAGTAATCCCCAAACTTCCTGCCCGCAGTAAAGCATTCTTTCAATGGATACCTTATTTTATAGGCTTAATATTGAACAGATATTGTAATATTGCTTATAATGATATCCATTGACATTACTTCTTGCGGGATAGTAGAGATTTAAAAATAAATGAAGTAATGATATTTAAAGTAGCAAACTGACCGGACATAATAGAATCCATAATTGTCTGAACATGTGGTTTCAGCAGGACAGCGTGATGGCCTGCAGCGAGTGACAGGTAGCGGGCCATGTGCCTTGAGATCTCTCGGTTGCCCTTGTGCAGGAACTGGACGGCCACAGGCAGGAACAACTCCATAACTGCCTTGTTGCCATAGTTCTCTTTTTCTGATTGAAGAGGGAAGGATACCTGAATTGATATAGAGTTATTTTTAACAAACTGGAACAAAGGCTACCAGAGGTGGTCAGTCATACTAGTAAATGGACTGTGTCAAATGCAATTGATTGAAGTTGAATACAATAGACAATACAAATTAGGGATTACGTGACTATTACTATTCCAATACTGACTTTATGATAGACTGAAAGATATCAAAAATATCTAACAATTAGTTTATAATCAAGACTTAACGATTTACGACAAACCTAATCCAATCATATATGTTGATGTTTTGAAACAGGGAATAATAGATGCGGCAAATGAAATAAGAAAGAGTTTAACAACTGGTGTAGTAAAAAGTGGACTAAGACAAATTTGACGCTTAAGTACCCTTATTTTTACTACTACCTGGGAGCCTTTCATCATAGTTTTATCTAAAAATTCTGATAATACCTTGTTGGATAGCTAATATAATGTAGATGTTTTTAAAAACATCTGCAGCATGACTGTCATAGATAATTTAAAAATATCTCGGAACGAAAAAAAAATATTTTTTACAAATTTATTTCAGCTTATAACAATTAATCATCTTAATAGACAATAATTGACCTAGCTGGTAAACTGCAATTTTGGTGTTGGAATAATAAAGCAACTTATCTACTACACAAAAATCGCAAACGGAAATAAATTAGCCATAAAAAACCCAAAAAAATAGTCAAATAGACAAAAAATCGGCAATTTCTTAAAAAAAAAATTCTGTCTAATATCTTGAAAAGGGTTAAGTTTGGGATATGGTATTTCATAGTCAAATCAGTCAGAAATTATGGAAACGACAGCCTCTTAAAGGATCTAGGTCAAGTTAAGCTGTATATTAAAACACAACATTTAGTTTAATAATCAACATAAAAAACCACAAGTGTTTTAAATATTTATAAGTCAGTCACTCAGTCAATTTCAGTTTAACTACCATTAAATTAACTAAAAATATATAAAGTGAAAATAACTGGTATTTAACAAAATTATACATAATACATAATATTATTTATAAGCAATCTATATTCTAAATTTGAATATGAATTGAACTCAAGGAAAACCTAAATTTATTTTTTTATTTTAAATTTTAATTTATATCCAAGGTTGACTAATTAAACAAACAGACAAATGCATGCTAATTATAATTAGCAGGGTACCTAGATAAGATAGTGGATCTTAGAAAATAGGGCTTTAAGAGCTACTTTAATACAATTAGTACCTTTTTATTATCGATTATTTTCAGCGAAGGAAAACATTGTGAGTAAAGAATTGAACTCAAAAAATGGTAACAGGTTTGCTCCCTTCACATTGAGTCAGTAATATCAAAAAAGCACATATTTTTTGTACAAACTACAATGCACAGTGAGCAAACATGTATGGATTTCTGGATGTTGTGGATATAATCTGCATAAGAAGACTTTTTTGTACAAGATACACATGTGGTTATGATAAAATATAAAATATAGACCTCTGACAAAAATTTTACTCACCAAAACAATGCATGCTATAATATCAGAAGCAATTTTAGCATGAGGTGGATCATCATCTCGGAGATGACCAAGCGGCATCAAGTTGTGGTGCAGACAGGACTCCAGCAGTGCCACTAGCGCTCCACAATACTTGTCCAATGTACCAGTCTCCTTTATACAAGATGTCACCCTCGTAACGCATATCTCGATCAGAGCCTGGTCTCGATCATTGCGACAGTAGTCAACTCTCGATGAGATCTCTGTTATTTGCTTCAGCTGTTACATATCATAAACATATCTTTGATGAAATTTATCAACAGTTAACTTATCTCTAAACTCTTAACTCTAAATAAATAAGCATAAAGTAATAAGCAAATTTTAAGAAGTTTAGTATGAAATGAGCTAACAAAAAATATTTTTTTAATGTACAGGCAACATTTTTACTTATTAGTGGGTAAGTTGGAAGATAAAAGTAGATTGAACAGATGCAAATAAAAATACTAATTACAGATAATGTTCAAAATACTAACGTATTTTAAATTTATATAAATGGATATAAGAAATTTTTAATTGTTTATGTAAATAATGGTAGCACACCACTTCGTTAATGTCGTCAACAATATCGGCGTCGGGAATCGCGAAGATGTCGCCAGCGCGAGTGAGATCTCGCTCCGTCAGCACATGTTTCAGTAGCTCGTGCATGCTGCATAAAATCCACTACGGCGCTCCTTTCAGCCGCAAACAGTCACCCACAACTGGACATGCATGGACACATCAACAAAACATTGGTTGATGAACACAATTAACTGTTATTCAACATATGCAACATAAATAGCTGATATTTAACGCTCCATAGTCAAATGTTACGCGATTTAAATACAAAAGTAGTAAAGTTAATTGAGCGAAACACTAAAACAGACAATTTATTGATGCAATGCAGAGTATTGCCAAATGACTATTTGGATTTCCCCTCAATTGGAGAACCCAATTACTAAAGGGTTTTTCAACAAGAACTTTGTTTTTCAATTGGGGCAACACCAACAACATGACAGTTTTGACATTTAGTTTTTTGTACGCACTGTCTACTGCCTTATTCATTAGTTTTTATTTTTTTTCTATTTAAGAGGTTGCCTGGAAGAAATTGCGTCTTCGCGATAAGGCCGCCTTTGTGCACATTTTTTGTGTATGTATTGTGATAATTGATTGTTTTTCCTATTTGAATGTGTGTACAATAAAGTTTATTCTATTCTATTCATAGTAGATGCTTTGGCAATTGTTACAATGAATTCAATTTCGCTCGAAAATCGAATTAAAATAATTAAAATCCACTACGAAAATGGTGGTTCAGTTAAAGTTACATTTCATTTTCCCGATCGCATAATTTCACGAAATTCAGCTGTTAAGTGGCCAGCCAGGTCGTGTGATTTATAACCACTGGATTATTTTTTGTGAGGCTATGTTAAGGACAGAGTCTATACGGAGCCAATCGTATCGATTGCAGCCTTAAAACTCAAAATCCGTGATGTGATTAATGAAACCCGCCATTTTTCCAAAAAGTGATTAAAAACTTTGATGAAAGAATTGACATCTGTCAGCGTGGTCCTGGTGGACATTTGCCAGATATCATTTTTCATTCTTAATTGCCAAACCTTTCTCTTTGTAATACAATCAAAATTTGAATCATCTTCATCTAAATTCTTTGTTTTATTTTGTTTTAGAAAACAAAGTTCTTGTTGAAAAACTCTATATATGAAATTCCACTCCAAATTCCCTAAAATCTTAATATTTTTGTGAAAGAGGTGTAATAACATTTGTGGTGATGATGTTATTGAAGACGTAGATGATCACTTCAGGGTACAAAGTTACAGGTCAACGTATGGTACATATTAAGAATTGGAATGGAAGAGAATGAGTCAAATGTCACAGGATTAAGGGAAACCTGATGGGACTTTATTTCACATTTGATAATATTTGTGCCTAAAATGGGGTGGAAACGTATGATTATAGAACGCTAAGTAACGAAGTTGATTTGTGTCAAGTAAATAATTTGATATGGTAAATCATCTAATTTTTAAAAATCTTCTTTCATTCCAAATACATCAAAATAAAAATAAAGTCCCCAGGGGATTTTCGAGGGAAGAACCTAATTTCAATTTTTTTCTTCTTCGCGGACTGGAAAGCCCCCGGAGTTAGAAAGAATCCCTCTCATCTGGTAACATTGTATGTAGACGATGACGGAAAGAAGTTCCGATCCGTTCAGTAATGGAATACAATGTCAGCAGTCATTGAACTTGTAAAAATGTTTATGCCGTAGACAAATAATCCTGAGCAACAGTTTAATGATCTGTGACATAAAAACGTTTGAATAATAATGAGATTTATTTAATTCTTGAATTTGAAATGCAGGCGTATCTCATAAAGAGTCTATATACATACTTCTTGTTTGTATTGATATCAATTCCATGATAAGAAAGTTGACTAGACGTTTGTTAGTCGCAGTTTTATTCCAATCCTTCAATATGTACTAATAAGTTATAAACAATTATTGACTACTGATATAACAAACAACACTACATTTATTTAAATTTATTTGATAAATATCACAAATTCAGGGATTATTTAATAAATATCACAAGGTCAGGGAGTACTTAGTCTTTTAGCTTATCCAGCAAATAGACTTAAGTATACGGATAGGCGACCCCGGCCCCCCGAGCTACTACTGTCTCTTCCTTCTCCTTCCGAAATAGTAGTATCCTATATCCTATAGTTCTTCACCTAAATTCCATATTCCTTTCTCAATACACCTTTCCCACCTCATCCTTTTTCCTTTCCTCTCCATTACGCCGTGGGAATGCAATGAGGAACTACCTGTACTTTTGAACCTTATAAAATGGCGGTGTCGTGGTTCGCCACCCGACACGTCTCATTGCTCGCGGAGGTGAAATGTGGGTTGCGGATAGCCACTTTGCTACATCAAACGATCGTAGCAGGTGGAAGTGGTCTCTGCCTACCCCAATGAGAAAGAGGCGTGATTGTATGTATGTATGTAGTATGTACTATGATCTCTGCTTACCCTTATGGATTATCGGCGTGAGTGTATGTATATCACAAATTAACGATGCACGTCTGTGAGTTTCAATATTTTGAATGAATTAACTCGAATCAACAAAACATTCGAATAATTTGAATGCATATAAAATCGTACAACTTGAAAGTGACCAAAGGCGACCAACTCGGCTGACGGGGAATGGAAAACGTGATATTATTATATATCCATGACTAATTAGTAATGATTATTCGAATAAAGGAATTAGTGTCATTTTTAAATACTAGTTGTTGACCGTAGCTTGGTTCGCGTATTTAGTTTTTTTAACCTTTGCTTGCAATTAATCTTTGTAAACTACGTTTGCGATGTTTCATTTTGAGACAAAACTTACTAAGCTAATTGAAATTTTGAAAAACACTGTTATAAATGTACATTTATTTTTAATTAGAAGCACGTATATAAAATGCCGCGTTTCTTCCTTCAAAAGTGACGAACTTTTTATATAAACTCACAACCCCTAGTTCACCATCTTAGTGTAATATATAGTATTTTAAATATATTTATTATTATATACATAACTAATTATATTAAAAAATAAATAAAAGATACTTA
>WUAW01007181.1:8535-25017 GCA_017165845.1 Thaumetopoea pityocampa | reverse complement strand
TATATATATATATAAAATTTCGGTAGGTTTAATATTAATTTTTTTCATTCCGAGTCATAATATGTGAACTTGAACGAGTATAATTTAATGAAATATTCGCATAATATCTGCTATGTATAAGTATTCTCGGATATACCTAACACTACCAAATATTAATGCAATTGTTCTAGTAGTGAAAAAATAACAGACAAACCAACTTTCGCATTATATATAAATTTTACATTTAATTAATGTGGATAAAATGAAACAATACACAGTGAAATATTAAAAAACTATCGATTATTGGGGAGCTAAAGGTCTAACAGGAGATATTGAAAAAAATGTGGTCGCGTATAGTGCACTTTTAGAGGAGTTTCCTGCAGCGAACGCTCCGATTGTGGAATGGGCTTCCTACTGAGATTTCCCTGAAGGACTACAGTATGAGGTCCTTCAAGAGGGAAGTAAGTAAATTTCTAAAGGGTTTAAAATGCGCATTTGATATTCCTAATGTTGCAAGCGTTCACAGGCTGCGATAACCGCTTACCATCAGGCAGAGCGTAAGCTTGTTTGCCACCATCGTCGTATAACAAAAAATGCTGTACAATAAAGAGTTCTCTTTTCATCTCAAAAGAATATAACATTGGAAAGTGCTGAATAAGTAAACAACGTTGTACTCATAATAAAATTCAGCGCACATCATTCAACCAGGTCCTTCAACCAATATATAAAAAACATGTCTGTTGTTCATTTAAAGTCAATATAATTTGCAAGAACGTACACGCGTGTGTAGTTCCAATCATTACATTCACGAAAACAATTTCACTTCGGCGAGTAGCAGTGTCTCTTTGAGAAAAGTACTGTGACATTGAACATTCCTTATTTAACGATATTGTTTCTAGAACTTGCTCATATCGAGAGAAATTGAACGACGTCTGACGTAGATATGGAAACTATATTTATATGCTATTATAACATTGTGAAATATCATTGTCTGTACATTATAGATATATCAAATAATCTAACTCGGATCGACTAAGTAAGGGCTGAAACCGAAACCATATTTTGTTTTCTTCGAGTCTGTTCCTTCGAGCTTCACGCAAAAACCAGCGGATAGATTTTGGTTACACCTCTGCGTTCTTAATAGTACTATTCCGACTCAAATATAGTTATTTTCATTTATGAGACCTTAATATCATTGTAGACAACTCCCATCTACAAACCAAACTTCGACCACGTAATTTCAAGTGTTAGCCTGTTTCAGTTATCGCTTTCTTTAACATTGTTGCTGGTTGTGTTTAGGTTTTTTTTTCATTTGATTTCCAATTCACCGACGAGATAAATGGTGCTATAATATCGGGGATCTACTTATTCACCTTATCTTCAGCTAAATCATAAAATATGTATATCATAATAGTATGTTTCATCAAAATTGGTTAATTTGCCACTATTATGGTATCGATATCAAGTAAAAATGATTAATGTACTTATTTGGTAAATCTATAATAATTTCGGAATTTTCCATTTAACACGAAACTCGAGTTTCACGCAGGCAGAGCCGCGGGAGAATCCTATCATAGAAATACTATTTGAATCAACTACGAATTATTATACAAAATCGTCGACCACATGACGATTATGTGAATTGATTTGGATGACAACCAAAAATCTATGCCCGTAGCAGGCATATGCATATATAAGACTCTCACATACAGACTGACGCATTTGGTCTCGGGGCACTGCCGCTTCAGGAAGATAGACCACGAGCCCAATGAGAGCTGCTACCATTGTGGAGGAGCTGTTGACACAGCCTAGGATACGTTGATAATTAATCCAGCAACCCGGGGCAAAAAGCGACAGTAGATGGTCGCTACATTAAATGTATAGCAGTTTTCACTTCTGATCGTGATCCAATACATGATCGGAGTGAAAACTCCTGGGAGACCTCAAATTGCGAGGCTGTAATATATCCTAAGAAAGAAGTTAGAATAAGCTTGTGATCTAGCGAGCGAACTACTTGTCCGTCAGAGACGCTAAGGGCACCAAAGGCCTCACCAAGTTATGAACTTGAGACCGCCGTAAGATAGAGTATGAGGGCGATAAGAGGGGTGACTCACCGCCCGACAAGCTGCAGGCCCAAAAATACAATAGAAATATCGTCTTCCCAGAAGGGGAGATCCGATAGTTCCCCCAGAAAGGGAGGAGGGGCTCAAAGCCTGTCGAAGTCGTGGAAGAATGCTTAAATGATCACATGACTTCAGCTAAATGGGCTAGAGAAGATCACCCGGAAGGTTTAGTAGATGCAAGCTCTACATAACCACTTTGAGGAATGTGACAGGCATTCCTCCCCAGATAAAAAATGTATGTGCAAGGCAAATATTTAAACAGTCGCCATATTTTATCTGTGACAAATTTTACGACTGTTCGCGATATTACATAAACATCGCGTAATTATCACGCCCCACCAACGACACAGAAGGCCGCGGGCGCTCCTCAGAACATTCTAGAACGCGTTTAATAAGAGACTGAATATATATTCCTAGCACTAATAGATGTTATCTCTGCAATAAAATTATGGCCGTATTTTTGCGTAGCAAAAGACTGTTTTACGCCAGATAGATCCCTATTTAAATAATTTTGCTTTTTGAAACAGGCTTTTTAAAATTTTTGCAAATATTTTTTCTTGAACTAGATTATATCGTGAAGGATCGAACGATGACTAGAAAGAGAAATACATTTTGAGGTGAATACAAGTGATTTTACAAAATCGTCGCTCACGTGGTGATTCTATCTAACCACTTGTTCGACAAGAAAAAAAAAATCTAAAGAAAAAATAATCCTTAGCAGACAAGTTCAGAGAGTGCATGGGTCATTCTAATGCCAATTCGCAAACAAAATGACATCACGTTGTGTTGTATGTATAGTGGTCTCAAAACGCTCACAGATGTTTCATTTTTCCCCAGATTCACAGATTAAAATTCACAGATCAGTTCACTGGCAGTGAACCTGCTTTCTATGCCAATTGGACCAGGGTTCGAATCCTGGTAGAGACAAATTTTGTATGGTGAGCACGAATGTTCGTTACCGAGTCATGGGTGTTTATCTATGTATATATGTATTATCATTCATCTAAATAAGTATATCGTTGTGACCCAAAAGACGGATTCCCAATATAGACTAAATCAACGTGTGTGACAAACAAAATGTCCTCAATGTGCCCTCAATATTATTTACTAACGGCGAACGTCCGAGTGTTTATCTGGGGTGCGCAGTCCGTAACGTGCCCACTTGTAACGCGTTCACTGATCCAATAATTTCTGAAATTATTACAACTTACAGCAGGGGTAGCCAACCGGTCGAGCGCGGCTGTTAGAACGGTCGGTAGTGGCGAGTCTAAAAAGCATATTAGTTTAATATGTATACCTAATAATAATATTTACATGTAAAAATACCCTGAACAGACTGTCCAACGTAATCACCAACTGCATCATTTATCAATCGCCGTTCCATCATTTTATTTATTTGAAATTTCAAAAAGTATATAACTGATAGATCACACAGGGTTCCGTAAGTATCTTGGGTGTAATCAAATTGGCCACCCCTGGTTTACAGTGATGAACCCCAGTCTCCCGCGTGACAGGTGAAGATAGTAACCACTATTATATTGAAGAATTGGGGTAGGCAGAGGCCACTTCTTTCCGCTTGCTACAAACGTTTGATGTAACAAAGTGGCTATCCGTAGCCCACTTTTCACCCCCGTGGAAATCGAGACGTGTCGGGTGGCGAACCACAATACCGCCATTTTTATGATGTTCAAAAGCGTTGAAGTTCCTCATTGCATTCTTACTGTCTTAGTGGCGAGGAAAGGAACGAGGATGAGGTAGGAAAGGAATATGGAATATTTCTTAAGAAGTAACAAGAACGAGTAGTAGCTCAGAGACCGTGGTCGCTTACCCGTATACTTAAGTCTATTTGCTGGACAGGGTAAAAGATTCTCTGACCTTACAGTAACGAGCAAGTGCAAAAATAATAGTTTGTTAATTATCCTAGTAAAAAAGTTTCTGTAAAAATTGCGCGTAGATGTCAAGGGCCCACCAGACACACAGACGAGGAGGACAGTAGAACAGAAAGACTAAGTACAGAAATTTCGTTATTTCTTTGTTTGCCTCAATAAATATTCTTAAAAAGAATATTGGGCCAATGATGCCCTGACGAACCGGAAACCTCTCGGAGATGGTGCCCTCGCAGCTGGTCTAGTATCGATTTTTAGTAACAATTGTATGGTTATAATATTGTGCGTATTTTATTTATCTACCATTTTCTATCCGCGGTTTCGCCCGCGTCAAAAGTTAAGGTAAATTTAAAGCGAAACCACAAGTATTACCCACGGGAACATATTAACGGGATAAAATGTAATCCCTACATATCCTTGTAACAATTTTGTTTACCTAACCTACTACTAATAAATACGCTTATAAACATTTATATCGCCGACAGTACGGCCGCAATCACACCGTTCACTAATTATTATTATACAAGTGATATGGCGGCGAACCGGTAAGCGACGAAGTTCCAGCCCTTCGCAATTGCTATAATCTCTTCGCGATTGCTATTCATTTATTGTCGAGGGCGAAGCGCCGCTCTTCGTAGCAGGGTGTAGCGGGGGCGGACTTATTATTACACATATATACATACGTATGTATATAAAATCTATCGATCAGTGCTCGATCACGGTAATACACTCACCTTCTATCTTCCATCGTGTTGACGTTTTGAGACGCTTTTATTGAAATGTAAAAGATATTTTCAAATCATGATATTCCACACTTCTACTATTCCAAACTTCTTTAACCATCCCTATGAGAATATAGCCGTTATGTTATTTTAAGTATTTAAAAATAAACTAATGAAAATATTTTTATTTGTACACAGTTTTAAATAATTTCAGATGCATTGCATAAATAGTTTACAATTAATGAATAATTATTTCTGCAGATACGCTAAAAATAAATTTAGCGCTCGTGAAGCCACGGGCAACAGCCAGTATAGAATTAAAACCGCTCCCCGCACTTCTCCCCTCCTGTGTCTACCTCCTAAGGTTCCCGCTCGGGAATAGTTGTGTGTCGTAGTTTAGATGGCCGTAACTGCCTTCACTCGGCCAACATTTGATGAGGCGGTGTTGGCTTGTGTCACGCTCTACGCATAACTTCGCGTTATTGACTCGGAACGCGAAATAAACGGCTATTTGTCGGAACTGAATGGGAAATAGTTGGATTTGTTCGTCAAACCTTTGCGCTTGGGAGGTGAGCTAGGTGTTTATTTACGAATACAGGTGCGATGGTTGACTGGCTGTTGAACTGTTTTAGCAAATGGACGTATGCAAGTGACATAGTGCAGCTCATAGACAAAACAATGTTGAAACTCCGACGGAATGAATTGTTATAATCATCACCCCGAGGAATTCCACTGCTGAGCATGGGTCTCATCCTTAAAAAGAAGCAATTTATCATAATCTCCACGTTTGACAGGTGTCTTGGAGGTCGCAATAGATTTTAATTGAATAATTGGATAGCACAACTATCCAATACCCTGGTTCATCGGAAAAACGGCGAGTGGTTTTCGTGGGTGAGATATCCACGTCACATGGTATCCGTGCCCTAGGTGGGGCGGGATACGGTCAGATAAAAATAGATGATGCTGAAGTATACCTCGAGCATCTGATTATAGACTGCGCGGCTCATGCTGCCGTAAGTTCTTTAAGGTGCTGAGGTTTTCGAGGAATTAAAAATATATTTCTACTAAGCAATGCTCGAAAAGGTGGAGACATTTAGAGGTATCGATTGCTAGTTCACTTTAGATCCAATATGTAGATGAAGGCTATCAGTAGGCATTAAATACGTGGCTGATGTAGTATCCGCGGTTGGCGGTAGATGGCGCTAAGATCTCGTTCTCATAATATATGATAATATAATACTATTGTAAAATTGTTAAATGTCAAATTTTGTAAATCAAAGATATTTAAAAAAACAAGTTCTCAGTTCGACTTATTAAGGACTTCTGAAACCATATCCGTTTGTTTGTTTATTCGAGCTTCACGCAAAAGTCAGCGGGTAGATTTTGGTTAAACTGTTACAGTCTTAAAGGTACTATTCCGACTTAATTACTGCGAAGTAGAATTGAAGATACAGCTTGATCCCTGTTTTAGTAGCCGCTGTTAAGGCAACAAAGTTCAGGTAAAAGTTGCTCTTAAGATTTTTATATAAATCTATGATTGTTTCGGGATTTCCTAGGAAACGAAAAACCGATATCCAGGCGTGCGGAGCCGCTAGCAAAAGCTAGTAATATTATATAGGCTCACAGCCATCGTTGGCATTCCGAAACCACCGCTGACACATCCCTCTAATTACAAAGGAACCTAATTCGCCCAGACGCGGCACCTCCCCCCTCCCCTCTTCACCCGCCTCCCCCACATAACTAGCGCACAGCCGTTGATTAATCATAGCGAGTAACTCCAGTTTGTTCCAAGTTCCCCTTTATGAAGCGGTTTAATAAAATAAGCCGAGTTATGTCGCGAGACGGCGCCCCGTAACGTAACTGGCTGATTGTCTAACTCGTCGGCTGAACCAAGTTGTCGCGACACACCGGCTCACGGCTCGCGTATGTTACAATTAAAGCTAAGCTCTGATGAATATTGTTTAATGTCATGAAAGCATTTTCACCCGACTGTGCCCGAAGGAGGGTTATGTTTTTCGAGTGTATGTATGTAAATTTCTTTGGCACGATCTGTATCCTAAATCTATGTCATTAGATTCGCCTTAACTGTAAGAGCGACAATGATCAAAATTATAAAAAAAAAACACATTTTTCACGCAGCTGTTTTTTTTTTGTTTTTTCTAGTTGTTGTTCGAGGTGTCGCTCGCAACGTTGGCGTTGACTACAAAATTTGTGTGCCGGTTTTAGGGTTTGTCTGTCTGCACATTATGATAATCATAAAAATTATATATGATACTCGTCCTAGACTCGATATTTACCCGTTTTACTAAATTTAACAAATAAAATTAATTAATCGATCTATCTATTTACATATGTATATAATGTCCTGGCAGACAGTACTCGTATCCCCGTTGATCACGCGGGAGACCAGAGTTCAATTCTCCGCCAAAGAACTAGGGAAAAATCGTGACTATATGTATGTATGTCCTTCTTGATTGATGGACTCATTGTCCAGTCAAAACTACTGAACCTATAATGGTGAAATGTAGACAGACTATTATTCTTATGTCGTACTCATCTAATAACTAAGAATTTCTTGAAATTCTTTCTCTAAAAGGGTAAAATACGGGAGAAACATGTACAAACATGACGTCGAAAATTTTAAAACCCAGAAACGTAAAAATGATGTTTAGACTATTTAAAGCAAATAAAAAATCGTTTATTCTAAATTCATTCTTATCATATCAAAATCCAGGCGGGTGGAGCTGCGGGCAGCCGCTAGTTATCAATAGTATCTATACCCAACGTACTATTTATTGATCTATACTCGGGTTACAATAACCTATAATAATATTATAAAGAGGTAAAATTTGTTTCTTGGTAAGTTTGTATCTAGGGGTTAATCTCCGGAACTAATGATATAGTTCTAAAAATGTTTCCACAAGTAAAAAGCTACATTATTCCCGAGTGCTATAGGCTATAAATTATATTTATATCATGCCTATAAGCCGAGCTATCACAATGTTGGTCTAGCAAGTCGGAAAGCGAAATGGTTCCGAAGAAATTACGGCGCACGCCCGGGAGGGTTTTCGTGTAGATAGGAAGTCTACGTGAGCGGATCAACGGGCAACAGCTAGTATATTATAACATTATGTACTTCGTAATGTTTTTTCTCAAATCACCGTCAAGCCAGTCCCACATGGCACGCAGAACCGTTTACTGACGATGAAAAGACGAGAAGAATTAAAAAATCAAGGAAAGGGGTTTTAATAAATGCAATGTGTATGGAGAGAAACTTGATAACAAATAAATAAACTAATTAGTTCATCTATGTCCATCATTTTCTATTATCAAATCGCAACTAATTAACTAATCACGCCATTCCATGAAAACTGCATATAACGACGGTTACATTCAAAACTGATTATGATGTTTGTTCAAACGAAATTAGTTACGGTCCGCGTACAAGTCGGTGTAAACAAGTGAATACGACTAATGAACTGTAAGTACATGCACATCGAGTGCATTACATTACACTGAACGTTCAGCTATGATAAACAAAACGTCACACACAGTGCGCAATGTATGCAAAGCGAGCGTTTATGCCAGCGGCAGCGATGTTTGCGTAATGCGCTATTTGAATACGACGAACACAGCGGTAAGCGGGGTGCAATCACACCGTACAGTACTTTTCAACAGTTTGATTATAATACTTTCGAACAAAGTTTATTAGTATCAGTGTACTAAAGTGCGTTTTTATATTTTGACACGTTAGAAACCTGATTATAAAACGATGTATGACCATCAACATGCTGCGTTCAATAATATAATGCGTAAATATTGTTTTAAAAAACTTTTGCACTATATCTTTTACAAAATTTATTTTTCTATGATAGTTCATAGAAAAAGAGAATACATTCTTATACCTCAAAGTTCCATGTGCTCAAATAAACTTTTCTATTAACTTTAAATCAAACTAGGTTAATTAGGTTGGTAGTGTCATTAATTATAATGACATTTTAAAATGGCATTATAATGGTATATAAAATTTGCTGTACTAATATTTTGAAAATGCTGTACTTATATTATTTCTTGAAAATATACAGAAATTAACTGTAGCGGTAACTTATATTCAAGTGAATTATGTATTAATTGGAACTACAGAGTTGAAGTACTACCACTGACCGCAGATTGCCTACCTATACCTAGTTTGTATCGATGCCCGCGCTGTTTCTGTTCTCTCAACTAAAACCTTTTTAATAGGTGACATCTAAAATGATTTTTTTGTGTTATGGTATTTTTATATGGTCAGGGAATACTTAATATTTTAGCCTGTTCGGCAAATGGATTTAAGTATACAGGTAATTGACCCCAGCTCTTCTTACTCCTTCTGAGTTAGTAGTATCCTATAGTCCTATTTCCAAATTCCATATTTCTTGCTCAAGATATCTTTCCTATCTCATCCTCTTTCCGTAGGAATGCAATGGGGAACTTTATTTACTTATGTACTTTATAAAGTGGTAGCGTCGTCTTTCACCATCCGACAAGTCCTGTTTCCCACGGGGGCGAAAAGTGAGCCATGGATAGCCAATTTGCTACATTAAGTGATCGTAATAAAGTGGAAGGAAGTGGTTGTGCTTATCCCAATACTTCGGTAGTGTAGTGGTCAGTATCCCCGCTGATCACGCAGGAGACCGGAGTTCGATTGCTCGTCGGAGAACCAGGGAAAGAGATGTGAGTGTATGTATTTCTTTCAGTGGACGCTTACAACATAAAAGGCATCAACTGCCAAAATTTCAAATTTGTATCCCCAGCGGTTTAATTAAATTATATGTATAGATAAATCATTTTTAATTTCTGACAAACCCTGTAACCGCGGAGTTAAGTGATGTTTTGCGAATTTTGTAAAAATCCAATTTATACGTGTACATCGGTGTGAGCGCGTCTAGTCCGAATGCACGCGGTGAACTAATTACGTGGGCTGCTCGGGTTGTCAGTCACGCAGCGAGACGGTGCCTCGCGGGGAAGACAATTATTTAACTTTGTTCTCGATGCACCGATCCTTCTGGAAAAAATAAATGAAAAATAAATAAATAAATGATATAACTGTTTCTGATACTAATAAGATCCAGAAACAATTCGACATCTCCATGCAATAACATTGTAACTCACTTTTCTGTTTTTAAAGGAGGTCAAAATTTAAAGTTACCAATTCATATAAATTTCATGAAAAGCATCTCTATCTAAGGTTTTTAGGAGCAATGTTTTCTCTAAGATTATAAAGGAAATCTATTATATGTTTTTTATATTATTTTTAGTTAACAACAACTATATAATTTAATATGCAAAAAAATGAGTTACGATGTTATTGCATGAAGGTGTCGAATTATATACTTTTGGCAACAAGGTCAACTCGATTGGAGGGACCAAATTTAATTAAGTTCTGTTACAACGGAATCGGCACGACTATGGACACATTCTTTTTTCACAGACATGGATGTCTTCTCATCACCATCTAACCCCAAATTGGATTTCCCTGCATTTTGGGTACCACACAGCTACAATAGATAACTAATACGCATGTAGATAAACTTACAAGAAACGATATGACGTACAAACGTTCGTGCTCATCTCGCAGTTTGTCTCTATCGTGATCCGAACCCTGTACCAATTGGCCTAGAAAGCACGGTCACTAACACTAAACCAATCAATCGACAAGTAATTAAATTTTGTTAACTTTAAGGATCTAATTTCTCTCAGTACCGCAAAACAGACAAACATCAGCTTTGGAGTTATTTCCATAATCGGCTCAAACCTTTAACATATTGCCAATCACCTGACACGACACGCTGCCATTCTAACTTGGGTTGGAGACAATTTTCGTGGAAAATTATCTTAATATGGTCCTGCGCGCACGTGTTTTGGATCCAAAAACACCATAAAATGTAATATTCCAATTTATCCCCAATTAGACGTCGCCGCTTCAACCAGTTACCCACGTCAGCGCGCTGCGCGTCGTGTTACACGGTGGCCCTTCGTTTCTAACACCTGATATTAATTTCCCTGCGGACGTATAAATTTTGTCGCGAGATCGAGAAACCGCACGAGTTCTCGCGACCGGCAAAGTTTCATGTTAAATTCGCCACCGTAACTATACGGGAGTCTATCTCTTACAAAGGTGACGAAATTCCTTGATTTTTGTCCTTTTGAAAAAATTAAAACCAAAGACAAAAGAAACTTTATTAAAGTGTCTATCTATAGGTATTAGTTTCAATTTATATTTTATTAGCTTTTGCCCGTGGCTGCGCCCACGTGAATGTCGGTTTTCTCTTACAAGAGAAATCCCGACAACATCATAGATTTATATAAAAAAACCTTGAACCACTTTTATTTGACCTCTCGTACCTTAATGGTAGATGCTAAAACAGGGATCAAACTGTATCTTCAATTTTACTTGACCGATTTTGACGAAATATGTCGCAGTATTTATGTCGGAATAATACCTTTAACACTGTAAGAATTTGACTAAAATCTATCAGGTTATTATAGCTTCGCGCAAAAGCGCGAAGCTCGAACAAACAAACGAACAAACATCGACTGATTTGATTTCAGAATCCTTTAATTAGTCGATTTGAGTAGTTTGTTTTTAAATATCCTTGATTTTTGAAAATTTGTTATTTAACAATTTTATAATAGAAGAGGAGCTTACAATCAATATTGTTTTTTTTTTCTTATTTTTATGGTTCGTTCATAACGAAATTTCATGCAATATTTAGTCTATTATAAATAATTTGCATTATCCAATGTGAAGAAAACACACTGAAAAAATGTACATTTTTTTATTTAATCTTTGTTTTAAATAAGAAATAGAGAGGCATTGAAAACTGTACTGATAGGGCGTTTTGCTCGGGGGGGGGAGTGTTAGGGGGCTAGGCGCCTTAAGTATCACCCTTACTAGTTTGTTTGGTGGCTTTATAACTAGTTTTATGACTGAACATTTTCATTCGTAGTGCGCCAGTGGAAGCGTCGGTCGAAGTTTTTAAATTGTTTTTGTGTTAATAGGAAAACAGTAATAATACGTTAAACACTACACAAAGTTATTTTTGTGAAGGGGAATCCTGAAAACGATTTATCAGGGTCCGCTAAAATAATCAATTACAGTGAAACTTAAAGCAAATTTTTAAAGTTATTTGTTTACATGTTAGATGCGATGCCACTTCTTTGATATAATAATTACAATATTTTTACAGAACTACACGCTTTTATATTGAATCTTCCCACACATTAATTTTAATCGATTTTAACAAAATTACAGAAAATATAGAAACTTCAATAAATTGTTTATATATATTTTATGTATATTCAATCTATAAATATGAAATTTAACATAGCTTTAATAACTTTAGTTGAGCATAAAATATTTTTTTTTTAAAAACGATGTTTAAAAAATACACAACCAAACATACAAATGTAGTATAACTATAGTTCATGAGTGTAACTGACCGGTTATACTAAAGCTGAACATTCCACTTTTTATCACTAAAGCGATGAAGTAACACTTATAACATTTGTTACGAGGGGTCTATCTATTTCGAAAATATAAACGAGATCATGAAAAATGGTGGCGAAATGTGGGCTGCGGTTAGCCACTTTGTTACATTAAACCAACGTAGCAGATGAAAAATTGGTCTCTGCCTACCCCAATGAGAAAGAGGCGTGAATATATCTATGTATGTACTATAGTCTCTGCCTATCCTGACGGGATATTGGCATGAATGTATGTATGTATCATAAAAAATTAATAATATAATAAAATATAAAAACCGGCCAAATTATTATATTAGTGTCAATTCCAAATTATCAGCATTTGAACTCATCATATTTATTAAAGACTAGCTTTTGCCAGCAGCTCCGCCCGGGTGTATGTCGGTTTTCTGCTACATGGGAAATGCCGACACAATCACAGATTTATATAAAAAGCTAAAGAACCACTATTACTTGACCTCTCGTACCTTAACGGTGGCTACTAAAACAGCGATCGAGCTGTATCTTCAATTCTACTGGACTGATTTCGATAAAATATACCGCCGTATTTAACGGAACAGTACCTTTAAGACTGTAATATTTTACCAAAATCTAACTGCTAGTTTTTGCGTGAAGCCTGAACGAACAAACAAACAAATAAACTTCGACGAATTTGGTTTTAGAAGCCCTTAATTACTCGATCTGAGTAGTTTGTTTTTAAAAATTTGACATTTAACAAATTAACAGTAGCAATAGAAGAAAAAAAAATCGTACATTTTCAGTAAAAATATTTTCATAGCCATAATTTCTTGGAACTTTTTCATTTTTTGGTTAGGGCGTTTGATTGTCTTAATAGTAAAACTATACTTACATACACTCACGCCGATATTTCATAAGGGTAGGCAGAGACCATAGTACATACAGTTACGCCTCTTTCCCATTGGTGTAGGCAGAGACCTCTTCCTTCCACCTGCTACGATCGTTTAATGTAGCAAAGTGGCTATCTGCAGTCCAAATTTCGCCTCCGCAGGCAATGAGTCGGGTGGCGATCCACGACGCCGCCATTTTATAGGGGTCAAAAGTATTAAAGTTCCTCATTGCATTCCCACGGCGTAATGGAGAGAAAAGTAAAGAGGATGACGTGTAGGTGTGTGGTAAAACCAATTTATTGTTTAACCTTTATGTGTAATATTATTTAGCTTTTTATATAGACTTATTAGAATTAATAAATAAAATCTATCATTTAATATATTTACTTTACCAAATGTTTCAATTTTCCATATTGCTGATAGAAAAATATTCAAGCATACAATAGATATTTTCTATTCTCATTTCGCTAGACGAGAGCGACTTACCAATTAGCGATTGTCAAGCAGTCTCGTTCGATTTTCAAATTTACTTACATCCCCAGGGCTTAGATTGTGAATGTCGCATTTCAATTTGAATACGACCCATTCAGTTCAAGGTAAAGTGAATAAATATTATTAAAATATATGTACTTGGGACGGATCATAATTGCAAATTCATTGCGAGTGAAGCCACGGGTTTCTAGTAGGTTTATGTGACGCGTGAAGATCATAATCATAACAACAGTACCAGTGGAAAGGTTAGGTAAAGGGTCAATATTTGTAAAGGTCCAAAGGTCTGATATCATTCATTTTAAAAATATAAAGGCCAGGTTAGGTGTATCCGCAACCGACGAGAAGTTGATGAAAGTAGAAGAAGTGAAAAATGTATGTCAGAATCGTAGCAAATGAAAAGAAGTGGTCTCTATCTATCTCATACGAAAAAATATATATAAATCTATATGTACCAGAATGACTTTTTATATCATTATCAGCTTATGGAAGTCCACTGCTAAACTTGGACTTCCTCCACATAAGGGAGGCAAGCTCTCCAAGTTGCCTGTAAGCCACAGGCAACTTGGAGAGTGCAGCAGATGGTGGTTGCATCGCAGGATCACACCGCTCCTCATTATCCTAATACATCCTTCAACTGGTCCTCTCAGCACCCGCGAGAAGAGATTATGTTGACGCTACAGAGTGACATTTTTGTACTAGTTTTTGCCCGCGGTTCCGCTCGCGTGTATGTCGGTTTCCGCAACATGAGGAATCCCGAAATAAATATAAATTTATATAAAAAGCTTCAGAACCCGTTTTATTTGAGATTCCGTACCTTAACGGTGGCTACTAGAACAGGGATCGAGCTGTATCTTTAATTCAACTAAACTGATTTTGATGAGAATAGTTCCCTTAAGACTATAAGAGTTTGACCAGCTAATTTTTGCGTGAAACTCGAAAAAACAAACAAACATCGATGGATTTTATTTCGTTTAAATATTTTAACATTTAACAACTTTATAATAATATAGATATAATCTTAAGTAAATCAAAAACTTTTGCGTCGATCAAATTTAAGTATTTTAAACACGTGTATTTTAAAACGAAAACTCTATTCCTATAAACAAGGCTTACTTACAAAATGGAAGAGCCTTAACCGTACAGTGTTCTTAGATGGATGTGCGCCGCACAGGACCGGCCGCATAAACTAATGTTACTCGCTATTTTTTCTCAGTTACGTGTATTCAAGTGTTGATTACGTTTGTACTCGTGGGCCGATCAAATGGCGTCATACAACACACGTCTTATACTATTATAAAATTGTTAAATGTCAAATTGTGTATGTCAAAGATATTAAAAAAAAAAACTACTCAGATGCATTAATTAAGGGCTTCTGAAACCAAATCCGTCGATGTTTGTTTGTTTGAGCTTCACGCTAAAATTAACAGGTAGATTTTTTTAAACTATTACAGTACTATTCCGATTTAATACTGTGGCATGTTTCATCAAAATTGGTCCTATAAAATTAAAGATACAGCGTGATCCCTGTTTTAGTAGCAGCCATTGTGATAAGAGAGCTCAAGTAAAAGTGGTTCTAAGGCTTTTTATATAAATCTCATGTTTCAGAATTTCCCATGTAGCGGAGAAACATCATTCACGTAAGCGGAGCCGCGGGCAAAAGCTAGTTAAATATAAAATTATTCCTCTCAATAATTTTCACGTCCCAACTGTCTTGTTCTAAGTTTATATTTCATTATTTTTCTTCATCTCTAAACATTATTCTCGCTATATTAGTCTTACAAAAAGTAAAATGTCTGTGTTTTCTATTTATTAGATTTCACGTTGTTTTGTATCAAATATTGTTGTTAAATGACTGGCGGGGTCATTATTCTTTAATTCTGTACTGTGTACACCACAGATAACAATATTTCTCGCCTTCCTCCTCCTACTTCGTTATCCCTGAGATGCCATATAAACTGGCTCAGCAAAAGTACGTCCTGATTAATTGCTATAACAAGCTCCCTGGATGGAATATAAATGAGAGTATGGTTACAAAAGTGTGAGGCTTCATGCAAGTGCGCATAACTCAGGCGCGTTTGATATACAAATTATAAAAAAAAGAAACAAAATTGGTCTCATCAGGAATATTTATAAAGCACTTGTCAAGAAAATGAGACATTTTTTTTTAACTGAGGTCAATCAATTTAAATGCTTAATAATAAACGTCAGAATACATTTAATTTTAAATTGTGGTATTAAAAAATGAAATGTTAATTAATGGTCGACACAAACGATCCAAAATTGTTCATCGTAGCACGGATCCGAACTCGAGACGTCGTAATTACAGTGTAAGCGCCCTTGAGGCTTGCTTGTCAAGTAAACTGTTTTAACTTAAAAATCTTAATTTAGTATTTGGACCTACTATATGGACTTCGTGGACTGTAGGTTATTTGGCGCCGGTGGTTTATTGCTCCGTGGGTGTGCGGTGGGTGGAAACTACCCTTGAATCCTTTCACATCACTTTAATTAGCACTCCGTACATTTTATTTAATTTTATATAACAAAGTCGTGTTGTACTCACTTAATATGGAGACCGGAAGAGGTCAAAAACATTGCCATATTACTTAACCTGTTTTACATTTTGTCGGTGTTGCTAACATATTTATCAATAAAAATAATATATTTACTACTGAACATTAATATTAAGCACACTGGTAGAGTGTAGTGGGTCAACACGATGTACGATTGAAAGGTCGTGTATGAAATAGCCGGGTTAATTTAGAGTTGATTGTTATGTTCACTGTGTAGGTATGTGAGTGAATGTGACATACCAAACTACCTACATGTTGGTTAGGGAATTGAGAGACGAAAAAATTGGTTGTGAGTCGAGCCGTCTGAAGCGTCGCTTTATTTTATATAATTGTTGTTA
>WUAW01007163.1:24406-41938 GCA_017165845.1 Thaumetopoea pityocampa | reverse complement strand
GGCTTTCTCCTTCATCGCGACAACGGGCTGTCCACACATCGCTTTTGATTCGCGAGTTTTTGGCAAAAAAAAATGATTACTGTCCGTTCACATCCACCTTACTCTCCGGATTTGGTACCGTGCGATTTCTGGCTCTTCCTAAAAATAAAAACCGTGCTGAAAGGAAAGCGTTTTGACACCATTCCCGAAATTGAAAGAGCCACGACAGAGCAAGCTGAAGGCCCTTCCGTAAGAAGCCTTCCAGAAATGCTTCCAGTTATGGAATCGACGTTGGAATAAGTGTATTGCTAGCCAAGGAGAGTACTTTGAAGGGAATTAATTCAAATTTAATGTAAGCTTATTACTTTATTCGTAATAAAACTAGTCACCGTATTTTTTGACAGTGGGTTATACATGATTATGATCGTGATATGTGGTAAATGATAATAGGACACTTCCAATTAAAAATCTAATAATTTTACAGTTTTTTAGTAGGGTAAACAGTGAAATCAATTTTAAGGTAGGTTATGAAATTATCGTAAGCTCGAGGGAAAAGAATATTGATATATGATTTTATAGGGACTATAGCTTTAATCCTGGGTTGATGTAGGTATGGCACTTCAATGCGTAAAACTTAGCTAATAATAAATTCATGCGAATAAATTTATTGTTGCTGTTTGGTGCCCCCAAAATATGTTATACTGATGTTTAATGTACACCAGATTTACATATTATAGTAAAATATTATTTCAAAATAATGTAAAGGGGTGGTTTTATCGCAGACTGCGTTTTTTTTACAGGTAACCTTTGTATTAACAGGATTGAATCAAAATAATTGGATGGCAGTCGAAATTCTACAATTAAGTATTAAACAGATAAAAATGAAAATATTAATACTTTTATACAAACACTGCGAGATGTAACGTTATGTTGATGTACAAGTAACATAGATAAGAGTAACAGATTTCACTAAATATAGAATTGTGTTTAGAGTGTTTAGATTAGTGATTAGAGATTGTAACCTATATTTGTTTTCTAAAAGACAAAAGAAAAATTTATAATAATTAGAGGAACCGTTCGATTTCATAGATTTTTCATCTACCATATTTAATCCACTACTTGACTACAATCCCACCTGATGGTAGTGGCGATGTAACCTAAGGTGGTAAAACGTACTAGCTTAATAAAATCCCATTTACTCATAATACCTGTTACATACATCACCTATAAATTCAAATTTAATCCAGACTATCTGAATACTTCTGTGTGGTAACTTCACGTGTCACTTTTTCCGTGTTCAAAGTTTCCACTGGTGGTTACTTTTATTCCCGCATTTACTGCCATCGCAGGTCTTGTTCCGCGGACGGATGCGCGAGGAACTCCCAAGGTCGGGCGTACGGGCTACAGAAGGATGCGTGCAGTTTTTAGTTGGTGCAAATCACATATAACCGTTGTGCCATGCCCTTGACACAGCGGTGTGCATTAGGCATTTATTGCGTAATAAAAGAGATTCTGGTCATAGGACAAAAGGCCATTTGTCCATTATTATTACCTATTATATATGTTAAACAACATAAATCTCGGGCCAATAGTGACCCGGACTTTTATAAGACATGCATGGAGCCGAAGCCAACACGCAGATGCCCTTTTGACAATTTAATATATGTAATGTGACACCATCCGACGATTATCACCGTGTGCACTATATGAATGCACCCAAGGACAATCCCCGGTCAGTGCAGGGCTATTATAGGAAAAGGGGACTAAAAATGACTGGGCCATTGGGTTGATATGCTAGTGCACAGGGTACTCAGGACTATGGAAGGGACTATGGCGTCTACCCGACACAAATACTCGCCACTCTAATACATTAATATTATATCTAATACAGAAACGGTCGCATACAAAAAGCAACAAAAGGGCAACATTAGAAGAGTGACTTAAGGGCGGAGATATGTCACTGGACTTTAAACTGTACGATCAGTTGCACCTTCAGAGGGTCCCAAAACGTACTGCATACTCATCACTTACCTTCCACATCCACCCTCGAGCATAAAGCTCTCGCGACTCCACTCTGGCAGGCCAATGAATGCAAGCCAGAGGTTGGGGCTCTGTTCCTCCTCTGTTTTCACCTTAGCCGGCCAGTTAAGGCAAGCCGGAGATGAAGAACAGGACCTTCCCCCGGAATTCGGGTTCGTGGGTTCGCTACACCCAACAGCTCGCCACAAGCTACCCTGCGGGCTTATTATTATTATATATTACCTGGTGTATAATCTCAGCCGGTTCTCGCACCACTTACGGTAAGAGATAGAGTGATGCTTGATGAATAACGCTCGCGCTATTTGCTATCTACTAAAACTGCCATTACTGTTGCTGAAAGTACATATTTACTACGTTATTTTTGTAATTAATTTATCCTGTTACGGACGCGTCGCTATGACAGATTTAAAGGGGATTAAATTAATCATGAATAGATTAATCGAACTGTCTATAAATCTTTGATACAAAATATAAACAGATTCCGGCCGCTTGGATAATTGATGTCATGCCGTTTTTCGTCAAAAACTGCTTTACGGAGAGAGCGGTGTGGGCCGGCGTGATGTCATGATGGAAGAACCAGTCATTTGTGCGCCAAAGAACTGCCGTTTTTTCTTCCGAATACTCTCCCTTAATCTTTTCAAAACCTCCAAGTAGGACTTCCGGTTAATAGTTTGTCCCGGAGGAATAAACTCCGCGTGCACAACACCTCTGCCATCGAAGAAACAAATGAGCATTGTCCTGATGTTTGATTTCACTTGGCAAGCTTTTTTAGGACGAGGAGAGCCAGGTGTCTTGTACTGGCTTGATTGCTGCTTTATTTCGGGGTTGTATCCATAACACCACGATTCAACACCAAATAATCACCTTAGAAAAAAATTTAGGGTCCTCTTTGAGCTGATTTTGAAGCCCAAAACATACTTGAAGTTGACGCTCCATTTGCTCGCCTGTGAGAAGTCGAGGGACAAATATGGCTACAACTCTCATGTGCAAATCTTCAGATAAAATCCTCTGAATTGAACTCCATGATATTTCAGACATCTCACAGAGTTGATCAATGGTTCGGCGATGGTCTTCACAAACGAGAGAATTAATTTTGTCGACGATTTCGTCATTTCTTGACATTGAGGGGCATCCTAAACGGGGTTAGTCTTCAATTGACATTTCTCCATTTTTAAAACGTGAAAACCACTCGTAGATTCTGGTTTTACTTAGAGTATCATCCCCATAAGCAGTTTTAAGTATCACAATAATTACCGCGGCCGATTTCCCAACAGAATGCAAAATTTCACAGCCGCGCGTTACTCTAGACAATCGGCCATCACGTTATCGGCGAAATGGAGAAAATGTTTCGCTAAAAAAATTCCCACGGACGAACTCATGCACTCACAGTGACAGAACTTCGCCGACTAACTCAGGAAATGTGTCCCTAACGGACACCGGGTTGAACAATGAGTCTCCCCACTCTATCTCCTCGCCGCAGCCCAATTCCGTTACTTTTGGATACCCCCTCGTAGTACCACAAATTCTCGATACACGGTGCTACTATCCCATGCAAAATTAATAACAAACATAGCATATATACAGCATCCCGACATCAACTGTTAAGGTGGTTTCAGCCCCCATCAGACATAATACTTGTTTATTCGAAAGATGTTTTCTTTTCAGTAACAGTATCACTGTTACTCCTGCCAAACTTTGACCTATAACCGGTGATCATACGTATACGTTCATCTTCACCAAGATTGTAATCGTAATCCATTCATCAATATCTCGCAATAAGTATGAATTCATGTCTTCAATGTACTGAAGTTTTCAGGTATGGGTCACTATAGGGAATTAAAGTAGTTGAAAAAAAAATATCAAAAATATGATAAAATTCTTCGCAAACCCCCCTTTTTCGTCGTGAAAAAATCATTTATATGATATTTGCTAGCTCCCAGGACAGACTACCGGGATATGTTAGATTTCTTGGCAATCAGCATTGAAACTATGGATGTATTCTAGGATCTTCATTTCTATTATACACCCTCTGATAGTATCTTCCTTCTCTTTGCATCGTACTTCCCAATATGTCACTGTGGGGTCGTGATCATACTATGGATCACTTTTTGTGTGATGCTGTTACACCATCTTGATTTATTGCATTTGATTGCACGTTGGTTCGCACGATTTTTTTTTACATGTATTTGGTCTCTCTCCTTCGATCTTGTCGGTGATGACGAATTCCTTAATAATAATAAAAGTAATAGCCATTTCTATAAGTTATACGACTCGTTGAGGGCAGACGGAGAGAATGCGCAACATTCTCCTACACAATGGCAGTCGAGCTAATGCCCTTAACTGTCGGTAGTTATTCGCTCTTAGTATGCAGTTCTTACATTAGATCGATTCTCTCCACCCCCTAAACAAGATCTGGAATTGGTTTCTGGCTGTATATTCCATAGTAGATATTATCCAGTATATACTATTATTTCAAAATGTAGATCATTATTTATATAGGTGTCACGGTGCGGCATTCGACGCACTAGGGCAGTCACGCCACAACCACCGCAAATTAACTGCGGTGATAAATATTTAAACGTGCCATTTCGTCGCCGGCCTTTTTACGATTGACAAGACTTGTCAATGTATTTTTCATGAACTCAGATCAATATGAGTACATTTCATTCAGTATTCTCTAGTTTGTCAAACAATTGACTTACGCGTGGTAGGTAGATTTTAAAACACTTTTCGTTCGAGAAATTCTGGCATAGTATTGCACTGAATAATTATTGAGTCTTATAATAATTGAAATAAAATCAACGTTCTAAAAAAACAAAAATACTTACAAATAGTACATATAAATAAACCCAATGCTGTGGTCAATAATTTCAAATTTGATTTATAAAATATTTTCAAAGAGAATCTAGAAGTTTTAAGTACTTCACATCGGTATCAATTGCTGTTAAAGAATGAAGTACGTAAAACTTCTGAAGTGAAAGAATTTCAGTNATAGTACATATAAATAAACCCAATGCTGTGGTCAATAATTTCAAATTTGATTTATAAAATATTTTCAAAGATAATCTAGAAGTTTTAAGTACTTCACATCGGTATCAATTGCTGTTAAAGAATGAAGTACGTAAAACTTCTGAAGTGAAAGAATTTCAGCAGTGTTATTAAAGTACACTGTCTGTAAGATGGTAGTGAAATTTGAATTTGTGAAATACAAGAGTGTCGTGATATGCTTGAAGCAAAATTTAATATAACGCGTCACGAAACGCCATGACATGTTACACTTTTAACATTTTCATACCAAAGATAAAAGAAAAACATATCTATCATCGAGGTCACGATCTTATAGCAATTAAACAAGCCACAGCTGCATTAACAATAATTACAAATGTAAATAATGTTAAAGCTGTCGCGTTGATTTAAACGGCAGTTGTTTTTGTATTGGCACTGCGGCCCAAAGTTAATTGGTATTGATTCAAATTTATATTTTCTGTTTTATTAAGCGTTTGGGTTACCATTATTGTTTCCGATTTTGGAGTAAATTTAAAATACAGATTGCGGTGAATTGATGATTAATCAGTATCAGTGAACTTCATTATCATCATCCCAAGTCCATTTTCGTTCCCACGCTTCAGGGGTATGGATCTCCCTTAACCAGGAGTGGAATTAGGCCGTAGTTTACCATGCTGACCCAGAGCGGGTTTGTAGACTTCATACATCCGTGAGGGCAAATTTCTTCACGAAGTTTTTCTACTCTGTTGACAACATTGGTGTCTGCAAGAAATATATAGAAATAGTTTTTTTGATATATTCTAATTCAGTTTCTGTCAAAATTGGTACTCATGTCATGGTACGTCTTTTCTCGTCACATCTCTAAAGAATGATTCACTGGTGCGTTTTCTTACACACCGATTTCCAATTCCATTGTGGTTTCAAAAACATCGGCATTCGTTACAGGATTAAGCCGCATATGCCAACATCGAATATGGTGTGCTTGTCAATTTTTATCTTTCTAAATTTCTAAAACATTAATCTATCATAATATTAGTCATCTGAATCAGAAAGCGTATTTGAAGTGTTTTTAATAAATATAAAATGAAATTTACTTCTGCTTAAATTAGTCAATTGTACGAGTAGAACTATTAATAAATTATTATATTGCTGATACTCATCCCTTTCCACTACTGGAACTATATTCTCCAAATGCTCTTATTTTTAAAGTAAAATATTTAGAAAAAAACATTGTTTTTAATATTTATCCTTATTAAATTTACAAAAGGAATAAATTGTAGACGTTGCGATTAGACGGTTACACAAAATGCATTAAATTTATATCACAGATATTCTTTTAAGTAGAAGATACCTCTGCATCCCAAAACATATTATTAGCACCTGTTAAATTTTCCGCTGGACCGAGTGTAAGCTATCCAAGCTTAATTCTCCACGCAAAGGTCAGGTTGGACAACCGTGTAAAATTATTACATGGAAGCACTTCAGCACTATTCGAGTTATGAAGTTTTTTAGAACATACGAGTACTCGTATTTTTGACAAAAGATTCCAGTGAAATCGTTAATGCCCAAAGTGGTCTATATCGACCCAAGTGGTCGGCGATGACTTTACTACAGTAAGAAAATTTAAATCTTTCAAAGTGAGTATTATTATATTAGCTGACAAAAATACATTTGAAGTTGATGAATTTGCAAAAATTCAATATTATCTAAGCCCCTGCTTAGATAATAAAATAAATGTTTACATAAAACTAAAAAACATAGCAGGTGACCTCTGAGTTAAACAATCCATATTATGTAAGATTTATATAATACATTTTTGGAGTAAAAGAATGGTCACTATCAGAAACTTGACAACTCTTCTCATGAAGTTTTGCTCTTAACAATATTAAACAAAATTGTTTTTCAATTTTGTTTAATATTGTTAAGAGCTGGGGGTTCCAGACGTGAATAAAACTGGCAACATTACACTGCACATACTTTATTTTCACACTAGTAAAACAACACTAACAATTACATAGACATAAGCAACACTAATAATTCACAACACTATCAATTACATAGACATAAGCAACACTAACAATTCACAACACTTACAATTACATAGACATAAGCAACACTAGCAATTCACAACACTAACAATTACATGGACACAGACGACACTAGCAATTCACATCACTAAGGCTCTTTTTAATATGCGCACTGTAATCGTTCTTTGCACTAGTATTACACTCACTATAGCACTTAGTATCACACTGTTCACCGCTTGTTACCTCTCCGAATTGCGTAACCGAATACTTGAAACTCGCCGTCGGCGTGTGGGTCGTCCTTTATTAGTCCAATCTTTACCTTAAAAGTCCTAGGTCTTTCTGTGAGACAGCCCTTATTACCTGAAATTTCGAGTCGCTTCTGTACGAGTGAGACAGCGATAGTGTCTTCTCGTTCTTTGCACTAGTCCCGCTATTTGACAACAGATGACCATTACCTTAACCTGTTTAGGGCTGTGCTACAATACCTTATCCATCTATTATTATTACTATTATAAAATTGTTAAATGTCAAATTTTCAAAAATAGAATATTTAAAAACAAACTATGCAGATCGACTAATTAAGAGCTTCTGAAACCAAATCCGTCGATGTTTGTTTGTTTGTTTGTTCGGGCTTCACGCAAAAACCAGCCGGTAGGTTTTTGTTAAACTATTACAGTCTTAAAGGTACTATTCCGACTTAAATAATAAGGCTTGTTTCATCAAAGTCGGTCCAATAGAATTGAAGAAACAACTTGATCCCCGTTTTAGTAGCCGCCGCTAAGGTACGAGAGGTCAAGTAAAAGTGGTTAATAGACTTTTTATATGAATCTATGATATGATTGTGTCAGGATTTCTCATGTTGCGGAAAATCGACATTCACGCGGCTGAAGTCGCGGGGAAAAGCTGTTAAAAAAATTTGTTATTTATTAAATTTTCAAAAATCAAAGATATTTAAAAACAAACTACTCAGATCGACTAATTAAGGGCTTCCGCAAGAAAGTTTGTTCGTTTATTTGTTTGTTTGCTTGTTCGGGCTTCATGCAAAAATCAGCGGCTAGATTTTAGTTAAACTGTTACAGTTTTAAAGGTACTATTTCGACTTAAATACTGCGTCATATTTCATCAAAATCGGTCCAATAGAATTAAAGATACAGCTTGATCTATGTTTTAGTAGCCGCCGTTAAGATACGAGATCTCAAGTAAAAGTGGTTCTTAGGCATATAAATCTATAATTGTGTCAGGATTTCCTATGTAGCGGAAAACAGACATTCACGCGGGCGGAGATGCGGGCAAAAGCTAGTTAATAATATTTCCAATAACAAATTCAGTAGCACTGTCGAAATTAAGTTTTAATCAAACATCCCGAAATATTTTATTGATTATGGTATGCTATCATTATCATCTTCAGCTTGTGGAAGTCCACTATGGCACGTGGGCTTCCTGCTTTAAACGGAAGGATTTTACTGCACATTTGTCAAGCGTTTTAGAGGTCGCAGTAGATTTTGATTGAATAATAGGATATTTACCACTATCGCCCATTATCCTGCTACAGCCTTTAGATGGTTTTCATAGTATCCATAGGGAGAAGTGGAGTGTTGTTATTATTATGCTGGTGCCACACAGATCTTTTTACTTACAGCATACTAGAATTCTACGGTTGAGTCTACTCAAGGCCAGAGGTCTGTAAAGCTCTGACTTGTTACTACTCTAAAACTCTAACTTTACATTTTTTATAGTAAATGCCTTAATTAGTAATTAAAATAGTATAGGTATATTCATTATGTAGAGGAAACCTATATAAAATGTTTGTACCTGTGACTTGGTTCAAATAGAAATTAAAAGGAACAAAGAACTAACAGTAACCAAAGGAGTTATTCAATTAGTAGATAGGCAATAATAGTAATTCTATATATTAGCATACAAAGAACTAACAGAAACCAAAGGAGGTATTCAATTAGTAGACAGGCAATAACAGTAATTCTATATATTAGCATACAAAGAACTAACAGAAACCAAAGGAGTTATTCAATTAGTAGACAGGCAATAATAGTAATTCTATATATTAGCATACAAAGAACTAACAGAAACCAAAGGAGGTATTCAATTAGTAGACAGGTATAACAGTAATTCTATATACATACGCTTTTTTGTTATATAAAAGCTAGCTTTCATATTTAGACGTCAAGATATAATTAAAACATAAAACGAAAAAAAAAATGTTTAAAAAGAAAGTCGCTCAATTTAATGCGTAATAGGAAACAGACCGACTCTACAAATTCAAAAATCTCGTTATAAAAGTTATAAAACAAACGAAACAGTGTCTCTACCATGACTTTATGTCGTCATAAAACGTTAGCAAAAAATAACGAAACAATAATTGATAATATCAAACCTATTAACAAACCTGAGACCGCAGAGGTGTCGTAATAGCCCATTAGATAATAGCATCTATTAGATTTTATACTGTAATCAAACGCAAATGAACTTCTACAGCAATGCGTAAATGAGATTAGCAGATCATTAATTGTTATCTTAATACTACCCAAAGGTAGACTGGCAGACAATAAACCAGGTATTAATTCTGCATTTACAATTCGTGTATAAAGTTTAAATAAATATTTTTTTTAGGGATTTAATAGAGTTCTGTGGGCTGTCTATATTACAGGTAAAAGTGAGCGGCTGTTACGTATTCACTAAGTGATAGGATCCGATTATGCTCGTATATACAAATTCACTAAGCAATTTTCTACGTATTCAATTTGGTTTTATCGATATCTGGAAACATTTTTCTTGCAAAATGAGTTTAATAGTCGGAACAAAAGACGGCAAAGAATGGCTATTAGATGATAAAGCTAATCTTAAATTATTTTATTACAGTCCTTAGTTCAGATATAGTACGTGGTAAAAAGCGTATTGTTGTTATTAGGGATGGTAGAGGGAACGAACGGAACAGACGAAATTTTTAGTAAAATGTAATTTAGTTAGAACGAAATCCCATATACGGGTGCACCAAAAATATGTGTATTTATTTATTCAGATACACCAACATATAAATACCCGATTGAGAATATCGACTGTAAAGTAAATAAATTTAACTACGAAATCGGGAGTGTTATTAAATATTATCGCTCGTGCCGATGTCGTTACTGCCAAGTTTAAATTGTCGATTGAGATTCATCTCTAATACTCTTTCTTCGATACTGGCACCATTCACTCGATGTGAAGTGCGGGAGGCGTACAATCTTGAAGCTATGCGTGAAATGGGAAAAAAGTTTGAGGAAATTTTAGAAGTTTCTTTTTTTATTATGCTTTAGATCACGCTGAATATTTTAATATTTACAATTCGTTTTCATTTTTCGTCTTACAGTTTAAACAAATTGGATATGATTATCATTTTTGGTTAAAATTATTTTATTATCCTCTTTAATGATCAAGCATAACATAACTCGATAATAGCTTCAACATTTTCAGTAAAATTTATAGAACAGGTGTTTTCGAAGGTGAAAAATTTATATCTAGCTGGGTATTATATCCGAAAATCTAACTGTTCGTTCCGAGTATGATTTTTTTCGTGGAGAGAATCTTTCATAGTACTACCACAAGTCGCAGTGGCGATCTGCGGGGTGTGTTAAACTCTTACTGAATAAAAACTCCGCGGTAGTCCAAATCGACACATGAGACGGGCCGGAATCACTCTATGACTTCTCCGGTGCCTCTGTGCCTCGCTCTTCCGAGCACTCCTCAGGGAGACATTCTACTCGCCCCCCGATGCATTGAGGTGTTCCCAGGTGCTGACATGTGGCGCACACATCGCCATCCTTCTAGAAAATTAAATAGACAGGCAGGACACCCGCCAGCAGTAGATGGTCCATTAACATTAATTATGAAGCAGGTTTTGGGCTAGAGGGCTGAGAGACGGGTTGCACCGCCAACTCGCCGCCTGCACCATGCGGGATCAGACCTTTTCCGATCCTGCTCCGCAGCCTCCTTCCGGGACATGACATCCTCGCAGAAGGAGGCCCCCCACGCAGCATCCTCTACCAACATCGCTGACACAACAAAGGTGACTCACCTACTCCTTCGATTCAGCCAAGCTTCGAAGGACGGCAGTATCGTCCAGACAACGCGCTTGTGCGCGTACCACCCTTCGGAGAGGCGCGCGCGCCATACCTCGAGCGCGTGTCTTTGCTCCTGCCGTTTGATTTCGTGCGCTAGCACGCTTTCGCCGTTCTGTTGGGCGACACGAATCCGGTCATAGACCATCGCGTCCATGTCCGCCAGAATGTCTAAAGGCGGAAAGCGTGCCAATAGTGTTGCCGCCTCATATGACATTGTACGGTATCCGCGTGCGATCTTATAGCCATCTTGCGCTGCAGGCTCAAGATTTTACTCTTATTGCGCCGGACACCCGACAATCTTTTAGACCATATGGGTGTCCCATAGAGGGCCATAGATCGCACGATCCCTGAATAGAGGCGGCGCACCTCCTCCGATGGGCCCCCTAGGTTGGGCAACAATCTGTGCAATGCACCTACTACCCCAAACCGGAGAACTGGGCGCACGAAATGTTCTTTGAAACGCCTCGTCCCGTGTAGGGCTGAATAAACCAAACAAGCTGAGTAAAATCAAAATCTTAAGTATTTTCGTATTTAATTAATAACTAATCATAATTATATCTATACTTCCTACTCTTTCTATCAATTCAAGGTCTGCTGTTATCACAGACCGATTACCTTCTAAGGTCGTTCCNTAGCTGGGTCTCGTTGGATGCAGGTGGCTACGGACCGGTCGCGCTGGAATTCGATTGGAGAGGCTTATGTTATGTTTTCAGTGGACAGCGACGGGCTGAAATGATGATGATGATGACACTGTTTTACACGCGTTCCGTAATACTGAGAAGATCAGTTCTAAGTCTCTCTAGTTAGATATTAGAATGATTAATCCATGTAACATTCGGATGACATGAGATTTGCGTTGTTTAATCCAGACATGGCTTCAAATTCCATCTATTTTGCTATTTTTCTCCAGTTAAACCTAAGAAGATCAAGATTATCCTAACAATTAAATCATTACCTTTGATCAAATTCTTCCTGCGACATAGTTGACATTCATCCGAGAGTAAAATTGCAAGCCTTCGCCATAAGGGAAAGAAACCAGAGACAAGCGAGGAATTAATTGTGTGGGAGATTATCATTAATTCCTCACTTGCCTCTGGTTTCTTTGCCTTATGGCGAAGGTTTGCAATTTTATTCTCGGATAATGTCGATTATATATCGATGGCGATCAAGGCCATTTACAGGGACTTGGCCTATATCCATAGTTGGTCTGACGAATTTGATCTGAAGACGAATCCCTCTAAGATCCAAGGGATCATCATAGGGATAATGAAAAGGTTAGATTTAGCCGCTTTTACCTACAGTCATTTTTAATGACAATATACAAATGTGTGAATCAGTTAGATCTTAAGTTACACATAGATTCTAGTTTGAGTTAATAACTTAGTTAATAAAGTAAGTTAACTAATAAAGTTAGTACAATAAAAACAACGTGATTAACACTAATTATTCCCTTAAAAAGGGTATTCAATCCCATGTGGCCCTTTCCCTTTAGGTAGTTCGCAGGCAAAGTCAAATTCAGAGGTCATTGGATACAACATGTTATGTGCAACATTTCATGAGGACACAACAAAAAATTATTGAGTGTCCAACAAGCTGCTCTTGTCCTACAAAAAATTAATACTAGCCGTTATTATGGCGCCACAATCATGAGAACGTAATAACTTTTTCATAATAAGAAAAAAAAACTAATTCTTATGAGACCCCATCACAATTAGATTATAGTAAAAGTTGACAACAACATTGCCGTTTCGTTATCACAACATCTTATATATTTTATACAANATTAATACTAGCCGTTATTATGGCGCCACAATCATGAGAACGTAATAACTTTTTCATAATAAGAAAAAAAACTAATTCTTATGAGACCCCATCACAATTAGATTATAGTAAAAGTTGACAACAACATTGCCGTTTCGTTATCACAACATCTTATATATTTTATACAATTTTTTTTTCTAAATTATAACACTAAGTCTGAGGATACAACGCGTGTTTCTTTTTCCCAGTCCAATTAAAAGGAATTACAATGTCTTTGGTGAAATACAGAAAAATCCTTATAAGCTTCACGATCTGAAATGTAACGAAGAAAAATGTATTTTTCAGTGTGCAAACATGTTTCAACAACTTCCAATTAGTGAGTTTAATTTTAGTATTTCGCTTTTCCTTCACACCAAATTTTATTTGAATAAATAATAAATAAATCTGCCTTTGACACGCATTTGAGGTTCCGCGATATGAGAATTTCAATTAAACAGGAGTCCCCTCTACGGAAATTTTTGCGCAAAATTTACTGCATTGAAAGTTAATATTTGAGCTTGGTTATGTTACGACGTGCTTACTGCAGAAAGAAACTTTCAGACAGTAGATTAAATTATCATCCAATTGTGTTGAGAACGTAGAGTGAATTTGCCATTTGAATGCAAATTTAAATTAGGCAAACGTTGCACCAATTTGCGAAGCTCTATCTAGCATTATCCTGACTTTAGCGTTAGGATCTGCCTATTTTGTAGGAGATGCGGTTGTAGGGCTAGTTGAGATGATCGATGGCAATCTGACGTTATCCCCGTAAATCCTCACATATCCTGCTAATGTTGAGTGGCGCCGGCATAATAATAGTGTTATTCCATCTCTTCCCCTGAATTCTGCCATAACGAGCTAAGGGATGTACCAAGGTAATGGGTAGCGGTGTTATCCTATTATTCAATCAAAATCCACTGTGATCCAATATGCCTGTGAGCGTGAAGATTATGATAAATTCCTCCTTTTTTAGGAAGAGACACATGTCTAACAGTGCACTCCCACGGGGTGATCCTGCTAACGAAGTATTGTTGAGATACCAACCGTTACCCACTGTTTTAAGTACTAACAATAGTACTAATACGTACGAACGTATTAACACTAAGAAGCCATGGAGATGCCAGCTGGGATCAAATCCGAGATTTTCGATTCTTGGATTTGGGACGAGACCTTCTCCATTACGGTATCATGATTTTTAGACTTTAGAAAACTACTTATATTAACAACAATGCGCATTTAGTCAATGTGTTCGAATAGATTCCTCAAATAATATAACAAAACCGAAATTGTATTTGTCTATATGGCATCTATTCTAATCTATTTGCCCTCTTCGTAACTTAACTGATCCAATTGCTATAAAATTTAGCATGAAAATAAGTAATGATTCCAAAGATGGATCATAATCATAAAATTGTTCGAAGCGAAATTGCGGATCAAATCTAGTCTTCTATACTATAATAAAATGGCAACTGCGAAGAAGCAGGTATGTTATGATAACACACAAAATTTACTGAATCTGATAGGGTTTTCAATAATATATCGCTTAGTCTTGTAAAACACGTAGGCTGTAAATTATCATTACCCCCATTTTTTAAATTGTTGATGTAAGCGAAACTGCGGGTGTCAGTTAATAAATAATAAATACATCTAGTGCTGTGTGGCACTGGCATAATAATAACGTCACTCCATTTCTTCCGTGGGAGCTGTGAGATGTACTAGAGCTTTAGTTCCCAAAGTGGTCCAGGTGGACCCCCAGGGGTCCACGGGAGACTCGACCGAGATCTACGTTAGCGTAAGCAAATTTCCATAGTTAGAGCTAATCTTTTTGTCGAGTTTTGGGAATATGGTAGAAATGTAGCTGCAGGGGTCCATCGAAACCAGTAAAATTTTGAAAATGGTCTATGAGAAAAAGTCTGGTAACCTCTGTATTGTAGAGTAATGGGCAGCAACGTTAGCCTGTTATTCAATCGAAATGTACTGCGATCTCCAAGATGGCCACCAAGCGTGGAGATTATGGCAATCCCTTCCTTTTTATGGATAATGTCAAGCAAAGGATTTCAAATGGCTAATGAGGAGGAATTACATCTATGCATATCACAGACGTGTTGACGTAACGTGACTTCGGAATAAATTTTCTTAAGCTTATATAGATAGCTACTCGTATATAAACGTAACTAAAACACAGACAGGTGTTTTTAAATTTGTTGTCTCTATCATTTGTCCGGGCAAATCTCTAATTTGGTGGGAATTTCATTAGTAGATATAGACTCTCCAGAGAATATTTTACCTTTAAAAAATCTGAAACTCGTCAAATATTTAGAGTACAGTAGCGGAGAAAGTAAATAATGAATTACGAATTCTAAATACCTACTAAGCTTCGAATATCAAATTCCTCTTTTATCGAGGAGACCTATTATATGTCAGCTTGTATAGCAGCAGAGTACTTCAAGCATTGGATGATGCTGGCGATTAATTTTCTTGTCATCCATGACTCTTGTGTTTAACATATGTAATAGGGTAACTTTTGTGTTTATCCCTTTTGTATCGCTCATCCAATAGAATAATGACCCAATTGCAAAAAAGTTAAAATTTTATTTTGTCTTTAATTTGGATGATTTATTGTTTAATATAAATTTTTTTCGAGAATGCTCAAATTATTAATAATAACCTTTAAATAAATTATGAAAAATCATGATAATTGATATGATTTACAAAACGGGTATAATCCAATTTTAAACTGAAACGCTTCTTCTGATAAATTGCAAAAATGTAATTACGTCATTGTTCTATTGGATGAGGGATGTGAGTTTATGCCTTTTCAATAATTTGGTTATCTCGTAGTACTCACCAACCATCCGGTTTTATTGTTACAACAGCTTGTTCTAATTAACGTTTCTAAATTATTTCATTTGGAGGCCCGAGATTAAGCAACGTCGGCGATTTTAATCTGGATTCCTAAAACTGGCCTTAGTAATATACACGACGACCTCACACCCGCTTTAATAAAATATGTGATTGTTAATTAAAATTGTTTTATAAGATTCATGCTAGTGTTTGATAAAGTGTGGTAAGATTTATATCTTACCACACTTTAAAAAGCAATCCATACATAAACATTAACTTTATAGTTAATGTTTATGTATGGATTGCTTTGCAAAAACATACAAAAATAATTACCATTTGCAGCGTATTAATAATATTTTTATTAATAATATTAATAATATTTATTGACAAAAGATTTAGGTCTAATCTTAGAAACATTGTTTTTTATAAACGAGAATACTAGTAAGTTCATAATACATCATTGATAGAAATTTCCAGAAGCATTACATAAAAATACCTATGCAGCAGCCTTTCGCGCTGTTTTGTTAGTTAAGTCCACATGTACTTGGGCAGTACTTAGCGCGTCTCAAGTTGGCGCAACTAATTCCGTCCTTCGCCTTATCTCTGTTTAACTGTTCTTACAGTCTTACTAACAACTACCAACAAACTGTATATGTAACTGTATATTAAGATATTCCCAGTGTGGTTGGCTCGATACTAACATTCGGATCATTTATACGTTGTAAATATCTATATATATACATACAGTCACGCCTCTTTCCTATTGGGGTGGGCAGAGATCTCCTTCCACCTGCTACGATCGTTTAATGTAGCAAAGTGGCTATCCGCAGCCGAATTAGACGTGTCGGGTGGCGAACCACGACGCCGCCATTTTTTGAGCTTCAAAAGTGATTCAGAAGTTCCTCATTGCGTACCCACGGCTTGGTGGAGAGGAAAGGAAAAGGGATGAGGTAGGAAAGGTGTATTAAACAAGGAATATGGAATTTAGGAAAAGGACTATAGGGTATAGGATACTACTATCTAGAAAGGAGTAAGAAGAGACAGTAGTAGCTCGGGGGGCCGGGGTCGCTTACCCGTATACTTAAGTCTATTTATATCTACATATGTATATATATCTCCCAAAATTCTACAATTTGCCAAAACAAAATGCTAATAGTCTGGGCCCGATAACAAATTGCTCGGACATTATTTATGCCTTTTATGAATAGAATCGCCCAATCGCTTGTGTGATAAACAGATAAGTCAAATATTCTGTTACTGCGGTGAAATGTCAGAATCTTTTTTATAACATACTATTTAAAATCTTATAATATTAACGATATATATTGTATTCGTTTGTTTATATTATATTTTATTACTAGCTTTTGCCCGCGGTTCCGCCCGCGTGAATGTCGGTTTTCCGCTATATGGGAAACCCCGAAACGATCTTAGATTTATATAAAAAGCCTAAACCACTTTTACTTGAGCTCTTGTACCTTAACGGCGTCTACTAAAAGAGGGATCAAGCTGTTAATTGAATTCTAGTGGACCGATTGTGATGAAACATGCCGCAGTATTTAAATCGGAATAGTGCCTTTAATAGTTAAACCAAACACTACCCGCGGATTTTTGCGTGAAGCTCGAATTAGTCGATTGGTCGATCGATTAATTAGTCGATCTAAGTAGTTTTTTTAATATCTTTGATTTATAACATACACATTTTTATATAGTAATTTATA
>WUAW01007163.1:0-12966 GCA_017165845.1 Thaumetopoea pityocampa | reverse complement strand
TGAACCCACGACAATTCGATTGTAAGCCGTGTCTAAAACCACCAATGCACATATGCACCAATACATAATATATCATCCAATAAAAAAAAACTGTGTTCAAGGTGCTGATATGAACAATTCATGTGTCGTTAAACCGGATCCTATTTTTTTACCGTACTGTGTCCTCCAGTTTGCAGTAACAAAATCGAATAGCAAAATTTGCTCGGATGGGCTTTTTGTTGGATATTTCAAATAGGTTGTTAGTTGGAGTGCTAGTATTGAAACACGTCCACCACTAAACGGGATCCTGTAAAAAACCGTGCCTGTATAAAGCGGGATGTTGCCATGGGAACGAGCCTTTTTTATCGTGCAGAAAATGCCTAACGCATTCCATTACGCCAAGGGCATGGCACAAAGTTATGTGGGGCTTGCACCTACTAATAAATTATAGTTTAAAAAACTAAAAAACATGCTTTTGTAGTCAATCGAGCTAAAAAGTAAAAAAATAATTCTTAATATAGGAATAAAACGATTAAGGAGAAAACTAATGTCATTGTAGTAAAAGCGTGAGGTGCCTTGTATAACATTTTTATACTAACTCTGCATTTCTTAATAGAACTAGTAACAAATTGTAAAAGTTGATATCGAGCACCCCACGCTTTTACCACAATGACGTTAGTTTTCTTCTTAATCATTTTATTCTTACATTAAGAATTATTTTTTACTTTTTAGTTTGATTAACTGTAAAAGCGTGTTTTTTCGTTTTTTAAACTATAATTTATTTTTAATTTTTTAGTTCGATCGATAAAAAACAAAATTATTAAATTATTTATTGTAAAAAAAAATCTTTTTTATCAATTTTTTATTAAATTATTGTATTGTCATCGGTCTTTGAGAAGTGTGCAAAATTTCGAATTAATCTGACCTTTTAAAGTGGGTAAAAATCGAGTTCAAAGATTCCGTTACATACATACAGGTGAAGTTAATAAAAGCTTGTGACGACTGGGCGATGGAGGACCACCCAACAGTTATAGAAGAATGGTAGTGTGGGTCAATGAAACTCCAAGAATAGAATTAAGTAGTGCATTGGTCTTGTTTCCGCACTGCGTGAGAGGTTACGTGGTTTACTGGCCTGACGTAATTTCCGGCTGAAGGAGTTCGGAGAAATGGGCTTCTGTGTTCGCAACCACAGTCCAGCAGTAGCGGTACAGGTCAGCGTTAGTGAACTGTCAAGTCACCGCACTAGTTCAGCGGAGCGGTAGATCCTGGAATCCCAGAGGAAGGGCGTTAGCGCAGCACAACTGAGGTCACGACTCCATCAGGCCATGTAACCTCATATATTTTTTAAATACTAGAAGCAGCACAGCAAACAAAGAACAGTTATAATTTTACTACAGCACTAGCGTACACATAAAAATAAGAACTCACCCCAGCGGGATAACACTCGTAATTTTCAATTTAAAATAAAACAGAACTTTTCTTTACCTCGAAGCGTAGCAGAGTGACCAACGTACGAGTATCAATGATAATTACAATCGCGCTAAATGTAGGTAGGCGTTAAAAACCGTTAATTTTAGAGATGCGCGTGAGCGAATCGAAAATCGTTTCTATTTTTTATATTAAGATGAACGGTTTAGTATATCAGTGATGTTAAATCTAGGTACAACGTTACAGTACCCCGTCGCAAAGAGAAGGATTTTCCGTCCTTAAAAAGGAAAATCCGTCTGCTAGAAAAATTAATTAGTGCTCTGCATAATAATTTTGCTCACTAATTAGTGAGCTTTAAATCTTTGATGTACCAACATCCTATAGAATTATTCATCATGTCAGATAATGCGTCAAGTAAGGGTGAATTTTTATTAATTACCTTACATTTAATGAATTTAGGTGCTAGTTTCTTATTAAAGTATTTATTTTTGGTAATATGTTCTCTTCCACACAATGTCCCCTACTTTAAATTCACCGGGTCGACGTCGCAAATTATAGGCATTACAATTCCTGGAATGAGCTTGCAAGAGCAAGGAGTGCACTCTATTAAAAATACTCGAAAGTTAACCCAAATTTTCAGCATAAGAATCACGAGGCTGATATATAACATCTTCTGACTCGGCATCGATGTAATGCGAACCGCACCCTACAAGTTCCCGACCATATACAAGAAAAGAAGGGGTATAGCCAGTGACTTCACTGACCGCACTATTTAGTGCAAATTGAATTTGGGGTCATTTGTAATAAATGTGGATACAGCCGTCATAATTGTCTTATTATACCGTTCGACTGTATTCACGTGAGGTGAATATTTAGGTGTGTAATGTAAGTTGGGAACTTTATATTTCGCAAGCATATTTTTTAGAGTCATGCTAACATGTGTTACAAGCTTGTTAAAAACTGCACGCGTCCTGTAGTCCGTGTGCCCAGCCGTGGGGGCTACACGCGTATTCGAACCCAGTGCGGGTAGGTTTGGGTCTGTGTCCTCATCTTGAATCATTTTTCATCATCATCATTACAAGTCGATGATAATTTCGTGGATTACTTTTGCAAAGACAAGGAAAGCCAAATACTTCAATTATCGTCCGCAAAATAGTTCATATTTATCTCTACTACACAGGGATGGCCTTCCATAATCAGGAGGGGATTTGATAGAATTATTAATGAAGAATATTAGTGTAGTCTATAAGGTCTTGTCCCATATCCGATAATCGAAAGGTGTTAGGTTCGATCGCCAGTTGCTACGAAGGTAGCATTGCTTCTCTGTGTTGCAGAAGGGACATAAAACAGTGGATCCCGGTTGGTGACCCAACAAGACTGCTCGTTAGCAGGAACTATGGGGGCTTACGGGGATGATGTCAGATGTCAATCGATGATCTCCATGCGCCCTACAGCTACATCTCCTGCAAAATTCCCATCACACAGCGATACAGGAAAGTCGAGATGATGCTAGGTCGAGAAATTACTTGGAAAATAAAATTTAATATTATTCTTTAGTTTTGTTTAGAAATTCTTAAAATTGAAGTCTTCTCTCTCAAGTATCTATAGTAATAAGTAGACGTAGTTTATATGTAAAAGTTTTCTCATATTGTTAAAATTCGTATGTACATATTGAATGCGAAGAAATGTAATTTCTCCTCTCGACTGAACACAATCAGTAGATCCAAATTGTCGTGTCTATACTTATATAGTACTTTATTATAATTGCGTTCAATGGTATGATTGCCGATGCCTCGTTCGTAATGGATTTCATACTGCACTAGCTGTTGCACGCGGCTTCGATCGCGTAGTGCTATCTAATATCGTTAGGTAGAATTCGAATGCGAGACCTTCAGATCCGAAAGGGAAGTTTTATCAACTTATACCAATGGTCGTACCAATTTCTTGGATTTCATATAGCCTATGACATTCACGATCACAAAGGATTTGACCTATACTAATCGCATTAAAGTTGATCTTAATCAATTTAAATAATACGTCAATCAATTAATTAATTTAATTTAATTAAATCAATTTAATTTAATTTAGTCTTAATCAATTTAAATAATACGTCAATCAATTAATTAATTTAATTTAATTAAATCAATTTAATTTAATTTAGTCTTAGTCAATTTAATTGAATAAGTCCTTAGACTTATGATAGAATGGTGAACATATTATAATGACAGAAGAATAACACACTCTAATGTATGATATAACATATCATAGAATAGTGAACATAATATAATATACACATAGAATAATGAACACATACATATATTTTCCATGAACCCTGAAAAAATAAACACTTCTTTNATCAATTTAATTGAATAAGTCCTTAGACTTATGATAGAATGGTGAACATATTATAATGACAGAAGAATAACACACTCTAATGTATGATATAACATATCATAGAATAGTGAACATAACATAATATACACATAGAATAATGAACACATACATATATTTTCCATGAACCCTGAAAAAATAAACACTTCTTTATGGTCAGTTGCGTAAAAATAACACGAAGACAATGAATCAGTTTGTCTATTCAACAATTTTTTTAGCTGGATCGTTATCTTGATCGATTATTTCTTGCTAATTAATCCTTGTCCGTGTCTCTCACAATAATTAATCTGTCGGTCGCATCTTCCATATTATGTGTTCAGTTCTGTGACGTGCCTGTGAGTTTGGAGGGCGTGTAGTAGACTGTCTGGATTAATTACACATTTCTCCCAGTTACGGTATTATAACTTAATTCTGCAAATGAAATGGCATTAAGATATTTGAGAAAGTTACATAAAAATACTTAATCTGGCCATAGATATTGTTATAATTAANAAGTTCGAAGGGCGTGTAGTAGACTGTCTGGATTAATTACACATTTCTCCCAGTTACGGTATTATAACTTAATTCTGCAAATAAAATGGCATTAAGATATTTGAGAAAGTTACATAAAAATACTTAATCTGGCCATAGATATTGTTATAATTAANACGCCAATCTATCTTAAATATTCTTGTGATATTAAAATGGAATGGGGTGATAAGAAAACCGAATTACTGTTATAGCATTACACAAAGTAGGCTATGGAGCCAAATGCAATTTTTGAAAATCTTTATCCGCTTAGTATTAGTCGAATGTTTGTGTACCGGACTATTGATAGGTCCACTGAAACCTCTGTTTGTNGCGCCAATCTGTCTTAAATATTCTTGTGATATTAAAATGGAATGGGGTGATAAGAAAACCGAATTACTGTTATAGCATTACACAAAGTAGGCTGTGGAGCCAAATGCAATTTTTGAAAATGTTTATCCGCTTAGTATTAGTCGAATGTTTGTGTACCGGACTATTGATAGGTCCACTGAAACCTCTGTTTGTATCAGAACAAGACCTGGCTGTACACGTAGTATTCGTACTAAAAAAGTGATCAAAACAGTGAAGGAAAAAATTCGAAAAAGTCCTGTCTGAAAATAAAAGATTTTATCTCGGGAAATGAATACAGCACCTAGAACCAGTGGCGTGCACAGAGATTTTGGTCAGGGTAGGTAGAAAAAATGGTCAAGAGCGTGTCGGACTCGCATTAAGTTAGGGTTCTGAAGCAACTTCCATTTGCAAAAATATTTGTGTCTATATAAGAAGTCGATTCATCGTGTCCTCGAAAAGGTAACTCTTGTTTGCCCAAAAAACAGACAACATCTATTAAACGTAGAAAAAGGTTTCCTTCCATTTTTACGATGTGTCTTTTAATGTCTAGGTTTACCACTGCCTAGAACCATGTCGCGTATTTTGAAAGATGACTTAGGACTTGCAGTTTATAAGAGATCAACTGGTCATTATTTAATCGATAATTTAAAAACGAATAGGGTGGTAAAACTAAAACCACTTTCTTAAGCGGCATGTCAAGGGAAGTAACAGGAAAATTTTATTTATGAATGAAAAAATTTCTACTACCGAGTAATATTTTAACAATAGAATGACCGAATTTTACAGAATTTACGGCTTTACAGAATTTTGGGCATACCCAAAGTTCTGTAAAGCCGGTTTTGTTATTATAACCTACCTTATGATAGAGCAACCGTTCTCTCGGTAGAGAGTAGTATATTCATTCACAGAGACATTGCTCATGGTATGAGCTGACAGAACGTTTTTTTTTTTAATTAAAATGATCTGCTATTTGCCGGATTTTAAACAGGTTATACAGGTTATAGGTAGGTTATACAGTCAGTAAAATTAATAGTCCATGTCTTTAAAGTCTATTTAATCATTGTATACTTACTGAATGAATGAATGAATGAATGAATACTTTATTTGCTAATATATAGGTTATACATAGGTTCTTACATTAACTTACTGTGTAGTTTAGTGCCGGCACAATAATAGCGTTACCACATTTCTCCGTGTGGGTGCTGTGAGAATCAGTTAAAGTACCAGGGCAATGTGCATCAGCGTTATCCTGTTATTTAGTCAAAATTTACTGCGATCTCTAAGACGCCTGCCAAATGTGGAGATTATGGCAAATACCCCTTTTTAAATGTCCCGCGGTGGACTCCCGAGGGCTGATAATGATGAATGATGATTATTATGATTATTATTGAAACGTCATCATGTCGCGCATCCAATAGAACAATGACGTAATTACATTTTTGCAATTTATCAGAAAAAGTATTTCAGTTTAAAATTGGATTATACCCATTTTGTAAATCATACCAATTATCATGATTATTAATAATATGAGTGATGATGATTCTCGAAAAAAATCCATATTAAAGAACAAATCATCCAAATTAAACACAAAATAAAACTTTAACTTTTTTGCAATTACGTCATTATTCTATTGGATGATGTGTCATAATACATCTTGCCTTAATTATGATACATATTGTGTTAATTTTTTTCTCTTATCTATAATTTATATCTATATAAATACTATGTAAAATTTAGAACCCTCTAAGGAAAACCATGTAACACTGTTAATAGACTACTACTACGTAAGAGTCCGGGGACTTGCGAATTTATCCCTAAGTGATTCGGTGTTTCCCTAATTGATCTGTCCGGGCGTCTTCCGCCCGCCAACGTCTTTTGTGAAGCGCGGGGACTTGACGCGTGGTGCCTACTCGAGTGTGGGTCGTGTAAAGGGTTTGAGTGCTGGTTAAATCAATAACAACTGTAGGCCACGCAATGCTCAACGTATATTTATATATGTATATACAGTGATATTTATTCTTTCGGTAAATGTGGTATGTTTCTTACTTGTTTATAACTACACTAGACGCATCTATCTATTCTATACTATTATAAAATATATATAAAAAAAATACTCAAATTGTCTAATTAAGGGTTTCTGAACCAAATCCGTCGATGTTTGTTTGTTTGTTCGAGCTCACACAAAAACCAGCTGGTAGATATTAGTCAAAGTATTTAGTCTTAAAGGTACTATTTGGACTTAAATATTGTGGTATGTTCATCAAAATCGGTTCAGTAGAATTGAAGATACAAGTTGATCCCTGTTTACGGCTACTAAGCCGCCGTAAAGGCACGAGAGCTCAAGTAAAAGTGGTTTATTAGCTTTTTATATAAATCTGTGATTGTTTTGAGATTTCCCATGTAGCGGAAAACCGACATTCACGCGGGCGAAGCTGCGGGCAAAAGCTAGTAATAATTTATATTAAAAAAGGAATTTACAAAGAATTAAGAAGAGTAGAAATTACAAAAACAAAGTAATATCTTCAATATTCGTTTGAACTGTGCGCCTGATGTTTATATAAACGAGTTCTTACAATTTTTAATCGAAACACTCGGAAAAGGGAATAAAAAGGACCGTACAATTTTTCAGCAAAAGCCCGCCTTGTTTTAGCGAAACAAAAGCTTAAAAAGCAATAGCATGAAAAGTCTACGGACGGAATATTAAACTTAGCGGTTCAACCGTGAAGGTGATGAGAAATCGTAGATATACAATATAGGCAGTGATATATTTGTACTGAAACAAACATTATATTGTCAAAATAATAACAATGGAATCAAGGCTATACAGGATAATTTTTGTATTATGGAATCCTGATAAAATTTGATACAAATGTTAGTTGACGGTTGTACTGGTGACTCTATGTTTTAGGATGTTATTCCTGAATACATAAACACGCACGCACGGTTAGTTCTGCACAGTTTCAGTACCGTAATCAGGCAAGGTATTACAATGCAAGGTATTACAATGCAAGGTATTACAATGCAAGGTATTACAATGCAAGGTATTACAATGCAAGGTATTACAATGTCAGTATGCTGGCATAATGATAGCCTCGTTGCGTATTCTTCCGTGAGTGCTATGAGAAAAACTGAGGGATGCATCAGAATAGTGGGGAGCAGCGTTATCCTGTCATTCAACCGACATTGCAATCTCCACGGAACCTGTCGAGCGTAAAAATTACGGTACATCCCTCCTATTTATGGAGGAGGTCAATGTTTAACAGTGTTGATGATCTTTTACGGGTTGATGATGCTGATGAATGAGGCAACCCATGTAACACTCGGCCGTGGTAATCATTGCTTAAACCAGAGACCAGATCAATTGCCGACCAGTGACTATGATACGATGTCCATCCTCTCTAAGCTTCTAAACTTTTTGTTTTTTTCTTGGAGAAAATGTTCAAGGCAAGTCATGATACTCTCCTGTGACTAAGAACACACCAGTAGCCCTTATCGAGGCCATATCAAGGGGCACACATGGGACTAACCTACAGATACCCTCGAGTGTTTCACTGTCTCGAGTGTCTTGGGTGGAACTTTAGGCTTGGTCTTTTCTGCACCTTAGCATTTTGAGATGCTCACACGATGATATGAGCGACACATTTATTTATTTATTCTTTATGGTACATAAACAGATAAATACATTTGTAAATAAAGAAAAAAAAATGTATAAGGGCGAGCTTAACTCAAAAATTGAGTTTGCTTCCAGCAAACCTTAAAGTGTAAAAAAATATTTGAGATCAGAAGGAGGATAGGATCTAGTGTACTTCATACAGAAGCATATACACACAAAAACACACAGCACGTGTTTTAGTCCTTCCCAGGGATCGCCTTGGATGGATGCACAAGGCCCATACTTTATATCCACGATTCCTAAAGCTCCCGTGCTATATTTTCTTGCAGGAGAGACTCCTGCTAACTGCGTGTGCTCAATTAGCTTGTATTATAAATTACCGAGCCATCAGGAGGATGTATTACTTCCTCAGATCCTGTGCCTTCGCCGAGCTGAATCGGCCTTATCCTGTACCCGCTCCGCAGGCTCCTATAATCTATAATTATTTTTTACAATTTAAATTTAAATTTTTATAATTCAATCTATAATATAATACTAATTAATTAATTTAAGAAGTGTGCTCTATAAAATTGATGAGTTGAATGCTTATTATCGATTTTAAAGGCTGACTAGCGCGCCATCATCTTCATTAGCCAGTGTAAGCCCACTGCTATCAAGCAGTGGGCCTTTACTTTAAAAAGGAGGGATATTTGGCATAGTCGCCGTGGGGATCGCAGTAGATTATGATAAGTAATGCCTGATACATTTCTTATCATCTTGGTTCTTACAGCATCCAGGGGAAGATGTGCAGTCCCGATGCCACACAACAATATTTCCTATCTATAATATTAGTTTATTAAAAATAAATTTGAATATTATATACATACATACAGTCACGCCTTTTTCCTGGCTCTCTAGCGGGGAATCGAACCTCGGTCTTTCGCGTAACAGGCGGGGCTACTGATCACTACTGAAGAATTGGGATAGGTAGAGACCACTTCCTTCCACTTGCTTTAAATAAAGTGGGTATCTGTAGCCCACTTTTCGCCCCCGCGGGAAATGAGACGTGTCGGGTGGCGAAACGCGACGCTGCCATATAAATATTGAATATTATCATTTTTAAAGGCAGACTAGCGCACAACGATACGTTATTGCGGTATGATAATTTTTTAAACAATTCAAAGTAGTTTTGATGCACCACCCGTCACGTGCACTACTACTGTCAAAGAATAACAAAAAAATATTATTTCATTTTGTTTTTAAACACCGCTAACTTTAACGAAATGTTCGAAAATTTGTCTGTGAAAACCATTGCCTAAAATACACATAATTCATCGCAGGACCAGTTAACCGCTGGACAAAACGCTTTAAAGTCGGTTGCTATAATAGAATACGAAATGCGTTATTGTTGTGCGTTTGCGAATATTGAGTGTTTCATGTAAATTTACGAAATGGGGTGACAGTTCGGATGAGATGGGTCTACTAAGGACCATCCTGAGTTCTACTAAGTACGTTTGCCAACGCCGATGAGTCTGGCTTATGCAGAAATGTTAAATATAAAAATATTTTGCATATATTGTGTCGACTTTAGCGTGGCTATGACGGAAATTGTTTAATATAATTCTTTTTTCTAAGTATGATTTCCTTAGAAATATAAAATTTGAGTAAAAATTGAAGTACTTACAAACATTTGAACTAATATTTTAGATTAAAAAAATAAAAAAAACAATCTAAAAACTATATAGATAAAAACAAACATAAAAATAAACATAAAAACAAACATCATTTTGATAAAAATTATTTAGACAAGAAGAAACATTATGATTTAACGATGATTGATTGGATCAATGGCCTTGTTTTCTGTATCAATGGGTCCCGGGTTTGAATTTCGGTAAGCGTAAACGACGTGACGTGACGTTTGTGACGAGCATGAATGTTTGTATTAAAGTCATGGATGTTTATAATATAGCATTTGTGTAATCTTATATCTAAAATAAGGAAACCTGCATGGCCGCATGGGTGTGTAAAGTCTGCCAATCCGTACTAGGCCAACATGGTAGACTACGGCCTAATCCCCTTCCTGTAAGGGAAGGTCTGTATTTCTGTAGTGGGGATCTCATTGGAGGTGATGATGATTTCTTTGATAATGTTATTAACAGCGAAACTGAGTTTCGAAAACCAAACAACTTTAATAAACGTATTAATATGACGTCAACATTTATTAGAATGTGAAATAGATTTTCAAATAATACAGATAGTGACTATTTGAATTATTTGAATATTAAGTTGTCACCTGTTTCGTTTTCATGTCTAATCTAAATATTTGGAAAACTATTGATTTAATTAATTATTATAAGTTATGAATCTCTTGCGGCCGAATGATGTTTGCAGGATAAATAGTTTCGAGAATCAGCTGTTTGCTTGATAGCTTGAGGCGTATGTTTTAACATAATTATGTAAAGTTTTAGTATGTACTGATATGATTTTTTGAAATATTTCATCATCATCATCATATTTCATCATCCCACAAACATTCACTTCCGGATATAGGCCTACTTTAATGATTGCCACTCTGAGTGCCCCACATTTCGCCCCCGCGGTTAACAAATATAATTAGTGGTAAATATAAAAAAAAAACAGTTCTAATATTAATGACAATGATAATTTCTAAAATCAAGGTACAATCAATATATAAATTAGGACCTCTTTTGCATTCAATTGAATGTTTATCTAGAATTTTTCTCCAAACTCCTTTGTAGTGCAAAAATACCCTTTGCTTGTTATATGTTCCACAATGGCAGGTTTCACTCTCGTCCCGGTGTTATCTGACTTCTTGCGTTAATATTGGTCGTTTGGGATTTTCCTTTACGCCGACTGTTACAACTGGCGTGCTTTTTGTTCAACGATTTTTCTTCGCCTTACGCGAGCGTTTTATCTGAGCAAGGAGTAAGTGATTTGGGGTTTAAATGTTTCATAACCTTTACGAATTGTTCTGTTTTATTAAAATAGAATGAATAATTAATATTTATTTTTATTTAAGCCAGTACTTAACTAAAATTCTACCTGATGTTAGGTGGCGATGTAACCTAGTGTGGTAAAACGTACTAGTTTAATAAAAACCTATTATATACTCTTGTCTTAAACACACCTACATTATAATCGGACGGAAATACTGACGCAGGAAGACTAGTCTAGTCTTGGCTGCACGTTTTATGATTAGATTTGCAGGCTCTTATATATCCTGGACACGTACGTAAACTGAAAAACACGCTCACATGAACACATATGCGCACACACACAGACACATCAGATATGACGTCATCGGATTCTGCTGGTCCGTCATAATTAATTTTGCTGCCATCTGTTCATTTGTTTAGAGCAGAGGTTGCCAGACTTTTTTTCTCATAGACTACTTTCAAAATTTAGCTGGTTCCGGTGGACCCCCTGCAGCTACATTTCTACCAAATTCCCAAAACTCGACAAAAAAATGTGAAGATTAGATCTAACTATGAAAATTTGTGTACGCCAACGTAGGACCCCGTCGAGTCTCCCGTGGACCCCTGGGGGTCCACCTGGATCACTTTGGGAACTAAGGGTTTAGAGGACCTATGTTTTCTTTAGTTATCTCTAATAGGCCTATTGTGCTAATATCTTTATAAAAAGAAATACTCAGACATGTATTATATAATAATATTACGTAATATTTTATAAAACGAAAATGCCATTGGATCAAAATCGAAATCGATTCTCCCGGGTGGGAACATAAAAGTTAGGAGAGGTTCTCGCGTTTTGCAGGCGTTTTAATAATTTTAGTCACTAGTGGTTCAAAACTAAATAGAGAATTCTTTTTTTACCCGACTGCGCCAGAAGGAGGGTTATGTTTTTCGAGTATATGTATGTATGTATATATTTTGGCATTAGTTAAGATATTACCAATATCCTACCGTAGTACCGTATTTTCTTGCTCTACCCATATCTCCAATAAAATCGCTAATCATTCATGATGGACCGTATGAGTATTGTGAATATTTGAAGCCTCCGACTGCGTTTGTGAACGCTGTGAACCATGATCATTCAAAACCAAAAAAATATTTAATATTTCAAATTCTTCTATCTCCCATTTTTTAAGTTTATTTATTAAGTTTCAAATTTAATTTTACAATTTTTCGTGCAGTCGGGTCTTTTTTTTTTCAAAAATGTTTTTATTATTATTGCTTCAAAATCATAGACGTAGAAAATAACTTATGAGTGTTCTTTAAAAAACTGATGGTTTTATATACAGAAATGACTGTATTATTTATAATAAAGGAAGCGGTTATATTCAGTATTAGATACCAAGAGCTCAGATACCAATTTCCTTTGTTCGGTATAAAACCGTACTTAGGTGGAGAGTACGCAAACATTCTTTTGTTCTTTATTATAAAATATAAACTATATGTATATCAAATGATGCAACAGTAAACATACTTTGAAAAGCTTATATTAATATAATAACGTGCAAAATATTCTTGAAGTTAAAAAAAATATTATTGCAATTATTGATATACATGTCGTTTTTTAAGTCAAATAAATGTATTTCAAATAAATGTGTTGTACAACTCTTGGTCTTGTAGTTTTAGTGATGTTGAAGCGTACTAGACAACGCTATACTGAGATATATATATATATATATATATATATATATATATATATATATATATATATATATATATATATAT
>WUAW01007162.1:21751-35525 GCA_017165845.1 Thaumetopoea pityocampa | reverse complement strand
TGAAGCCGGACTGTGTCGACTCTGTTATTTCGGTGAATTTTGTGTAATAAAAACAAAAAGCTTAGCTTCACAGAAAAAAAAATCTAAAATAGCGTTATATTTTAAATTATCCAAATATAATACATAAAAATATTTTTTTTAAAGGGGAATTTAAAAATAGTATTTTGAAAGCCTGTGTTAATCTATATTTACTTGGAAGTTGGATACGTACAGAAAGATCTCCCACAGCAAATGACCCATGTAAATTCTTATTTAGAAACGAGATACTGTACGTACCCTAAGCCCTGTATTTAAGCAGAGAGTATCCATTACGATACATTAAGGTTCAATATCGAGTCGCAATACTGAACAGTAGTTGCTCGAAAGATTAATTTACAATTCTACGATAACTGACATAATTGGAAATCAAAAAATAAATTGCAAGTAATTGACGAAATTTGCAAGACCCTTAAAAATTTCTAAAGAAGATTCCGAAATAATGAATATCAAATTATACGCGTCAAAGTCAAAGTACAAAAAAGATTAAGGGATCTGTGATTTATAAAATTGTTCGGCTAATTCGGAAAGTGCTTAATAAAAGAGAGCAGGCCGCCTGGCTAGTTATAGCAACTACAGCCAAATCAGCTTGGAGACATTTTTGGATTTGTAGTAGAGTACAGTCAGCAGTTACATAAATAAACAAATACTTTTTTTTGAAAAAGTATTTGTATATTACCAAGTATTTTTTTATTACCAAGTATTTGTTTGTACCAAGTACTCCCTGACCCAAAGGTCAGGTCTTTTAGCCTGTCCGGCAAATAGACTTAAGTATACGGGTAAGCGACCCCGGCCCCCCGAGCTACTACTGTCTCTTCCTACTCCTTCCCAGATAGTAGTATCCTATAGGATACTACTATCTGGGAAGGAGTAGTATTATAGGATATATCCTATAATCCTATTCCAAAATTCCATATTCCTTGCTCAATACAGCTTTCCTACCTCATCCTTTTTCCTTTCCTCTCCATTAAGCCGCGGGAATGCAATGAGGAACTTTAACATTTTTAACTTTATAAAATGGCGGCGTCGTGGTTCGCCACCTGACATGTCTCGTGCCCGCGGAAGTGAAATGTGGGCTGCGGATAACCACTCTGCTACATTGAACGATCGTAGCAGGTGGAAAGAAGTGGTCTCTGCCTACCCCAATGGAAAAGAGGTGTGACTGTATGTATGTGTGTAGTATATACTATGGTCTTTGCCTACCCTTAAGGGATATCGGCGTGATGTATGTATGTATGTACTTTTTATATATTTTTTTTAATAGAGGGGTACTTAATATTATACATATTAATTGTAATTTTATATGTATAATTAACTTCTAACGCTATTTATAAGCTAGTGAAGCGAAAGTGCGAGACGCGTGGTAGCTAGCGGAAACTGATTTATTAAACTTTTAGTCATTATGTGTCCCAAAACTACCATTAATGTAAAAACGTCTCCAACTTGATTTATCTGTATTAATATTTGTATTGCTAAATTTAAGATTAATGTATACAGGAGTGAAACTTGTAGTGCTATCTCTTCGCCTCGGTTTAGTTATANTATTAATGTAAAAACGTCTCCAACTTGATTTATCTGTATTAATATTTGTAATGCTAAATTTAAGATTAATGTATACAGGAGTGAAACTTGTAGTGCTATCTCTTCGCCTCGGTTTAGTTATAGTTGACACATTGATCTTCTAGCATGTGGGCGGTGCAATTTAGGAATTCCCTTCCTAATTCTCGGCATGCTAGCCCTTCTTTGCCTATTTTCAGGAGAGCGGTCAGGGAACATTTTCTGTCGATATTACATTGTTAGGCATATCTATTTATTATTATTTTTCCCTTTTTGTGTATATTTTTGTATAGTATGTAGTATATTGATTGAATTACGTGTATGTAGTTTATCCCCTCCTGATCGGGGGAGGTCCGTGCCCCCTGTAGTGGAGACGATATGGACTGGGGATGATGTAGTTTATATTATTTTTTAATAAAAACCTACAATTTTATGCTATACACTTAGTGATCACTCGTTTACCTTATTTTCAATTCACTTAAAGGTTTGCTGTTAGAAAATTCAGTTTTAAGTTAAACTCGCCTTTGTAAATCATCATTATTGTATTTATTGGATTTTTTTAATGTAAAATAAAGAATTAAGAACTTCATACAGATACGTTATACAGTAAATATTTCTGTAAAATATAACGTATTAGGTTAAAATTTTTCTTACTTTCTACCGTATACCAGAATTTTGAATAATAAATATTGATAGCTATTATGAAGTAAGAATTAAAGCTTACTCCGTCGAAGTATTAATAGCCAGACTTAAGACATTTGTTCTGTATTTTGGTATGTTTCTTTGTTGTGTAATATAAAATAAAGAAAATTGTCCAAATTTCAATTATAGAGAAATCGTATATAATGATGAAAAACAAACCTACAGAGTAATATATTTTAACTTTATTACGTCAGTAAGAACATAAGTTTAAGTTGGTTTGACGTAATATATTATACTACTTTAGTAGGTATGATACACACACATACACACACTCACGCCCTTTTCCCTGGCTCTCCGTATGTATGATCTTTTAGTACGTATGATTTACGTATTTTACGTAGTAGGTATGATCTTTTTCTATATTACCCGATTATGTATATGCATCAACATTGACACTACATATTTATATAGTTAAGGTCTTTCAAGTGTGGTCTTTTAGGCCTGGTTGATTGTCTTTGTCTAATAATTCCCATTGCTCTTGCGTTTCAATTGGTCTTGTCTATCGTCACTGCTTTTATATTTTTTGCTTGTACTTTCACGCCATCTCGTATAATCTACAATCTAAATTTTATTCAGTTTACAATCATCCGTGAGATCCTTTGATATAGTTATCGCTCTCTCTGAATTTTTTTATAATGAGGTCTGCAAAAAAATGAAATCGATTCCAGTCTAGAAACTGGAGGTAACATGAAATTCTAAAACTTTTCCAAATTCTGTAAAAGTTTTCAAATATCTACCGAGACTGGTTTCGGATAAAACCTTTCTCAATAGTTATATTATACAAAGGTCAGCTCTTAATATTTCCCGTTGTATAACAGTTTGGGTCTCCGAATTCATTCTTAATATTTTGTCATCAAAACGTTTTTTACGTGTAGATACATATATGCTCTCAATAAGAAAATAAATTTTCTTTTTGAATTTAGTAAACACTAATGTCTTAGAAGCTGTTAAAGTTTTAGAAATTGAAAGACGATAAATCGTACGATTGTAGCTTTCATGCGTGATGACGTTATTTGTGTATAAGAAATATGTATTTTTAGGGTATGCACTTTGAAAACAATGAATGTAATTAATATGTATAATTAAAATTATTACTTACGTACTTGGATCGTTTCGACAAACTTTTTTTTCTTTATCTTCGTCTCGACTATCGTTCACTGTGAAATTCCATTTTCATAAAATTTAACACTTATTTCAGATTGTTGAAGAATTTAATCAAGTCTATTAATTAAGAGAAGTTCTGAGTCATCAATTAATTCCTTAATATTTGAAACGAATTGGTGATCAAGTTTTTTTTTAAATAAATTTTTGCCGAATAATAACCTATATTCATGTCAAAGAAAAGATTGATCATCAAGTTATAATTACAACAAAAATCTTCAGAACCACAACATAAGTATTTCCCAACAAAGTATCATTTGGAAGTGTTAGGTGATTTCTTACAACAATTTTTTTTTTGTTTAGTAATCCGGGTTGAAAAATTACAGCGTATTTTTTATTTAAAGCTTTACAAAACATTTGTTTAAAGCAGTAAAAAGTATTACAATGTTATGTAAATATCTCGTTCAATGGATCGATGTTAAGTATATATATATTTTTATATCATTTAGTTTATCGCTGTGGTTAATTATTCACACTCTGAGATAGTTAAAAGTGTAGCAGTAGTGTTTAAAGCAGTGATAGCCTAGTGGTATGACAATGCATGCCGAATCTTAGATTTCAAGTTCGAATCCAAGACATTCACCTCTGACTTTTCGAGATTATGTGCGTATTAGTAATTTAATAATTATTGTCACTCGCTTCAAATGCTGAAGGAAAACATGGTGAGAAAACCTACACGTCTGAGAGATTTTCTCAAGGGCGTGTGAAGTCCGCCAGCTCGCACTAGGTTAGCGTGGTTGACTATAGCTCAACCACTCTTATTCTTAGAGAAGATTTGTGCCCAGCAATAGATTAATATGTGGGTTGGTTGATTGATGNAAATCTTAGATTTCAAGTTCGAATCCAAGACATTCACCTCTGACTTTTCGAGATTATGTGCGTATTAGTAATTTAATAATTATTGTCACTCGCTTTAAATGCTGAAGGAAAACATGGTGAGGAAACCTACACGTCTGAGAGATTTTCTCAAGGGCGTGTGAAGTCCGCCAGCTCGCACTAGGTTAGCGTGGTTGACTATAACTCAACCACTCTCATTCTTAGAGAAGATTTGTGCCCAGCAATAGATTAATATGTGGGTTGGTTGATTGATGAAGATGTATGAAGTTTGCCAACCCGCATTAGGCCGACGTGAACTATAGCCTAATTCCTTTCATTCTAAGAAGAAACCCGTGTCCCACAGCGGGAAAATAGATGAATTGATGATGTTGATGATGGTAATGTGGCAGAATTGATGGTATTGAAAAAGGCGAGATCTTCAGACTAATATGAAAAATAAGTCTTATGTATGAAAAATTTATGTCGGGTCGTTCATTTCACCGTATATAATACGGTGAAATCTAGTTAATTGGGCCCTGGATATCTGAGAAACCTCTGCTATTGATAATTATAATGAGGTCCCAACACTTTTTCATTGAAAGATCCCTATTACTGGGAATTTTCAAACCTTTTTAGCTGAGATTTGGCTTCTTAGCAATTTTCGATATTTACCTTTACAATTGGGACTTTTTAGCTCAATAGCTCGTATAAGTAAAACAATTTATAAGACTTGGACAAGTTATTGTACGTTTGTTTATAAATATTTCAATTTTTTCCGTACTTGCTTTATTTTTCAATACATCTAAAGTTTAACTCGAAAATCAAAATTCTCCAGGCTATGAGATTTGTGAGAAAAGCTTGGTTTTATGTGAGCAACGCCACCAAGTAATTGCTTCAAAACAGCTGGATTTAAGGTGACAGAGGTACATAAACCTGAGGGTGTACAATAGAAGGTAGAGAAATGTGAAACATTTGCAGAAAAATCTGATTACTACCGTTCGTAATAGCAATGAAAATGACCAGCAGCCTAGTTTTGTCGATTTTGTGCGTATGGACGATGACGTGCTATTATAGTATCAATAGAGCTCACCGACGACGAAATTCATTCTGCACGTTCTTCTTCTTCTTCGGAGATGGAGAAGAGGAGGGTTGTGGTGATATTTTAGAAAGAGTATCAAAACATGAAGCAAAAAAAGCATTAGAAACATTAAATAAATATTTTGAGATGTCACATATTGATAATCCTGACATATTTGATCCAATTTATATTACATACCACACCTTAAAGCAACTAGCATTATGACAGAAACCAATAAAATTAATGTTTTTACGCCATAAATTTGGTATTGCTTTGAAAAATAAAAATTGTATTACATAAAATACGCATATTTTTTATTAACATTTCCATCTCTTTGGGTTACAGCAAGTGCATATAAATAAGATATAAAAATATTCCTTTGTTATGTCTTGTCGTGTATTCTTAAGTAATCGCACTTTAGGGGCTTTTCGTTAACGATGAGCTTTTGACACCATCTGAGCGGCAATTAATCAAACTAAGGGACTTAATTTTTTGTAATCGATTTTTGGCAGTTAAGTATTTCAGTTTTATGTCGTGAAGTGACGTGCAGAGCAGTATAATTTCTATCTTCTTTGGGTTGAACTGTGATTACAGATTTTGAGAATCATGTAAACCAGGAACATCTACCGTAATTTTCAAGTCGTTAGTTAAGCGTCGAAACTATGGTAAATACTATGGCAATTTAAGATGGCCCATGTCCAGCTGTGATATGAGTCTGATTACCAAACGGAAACTATTTGACACTTGCAAATTATCTATACTCATATATGGTTGTCAGACATGGGCAATTTATTAACTCAAGTTTATAACAGGAAACATGTAACATAACAAAACGCTATGTTAAGGAGCATGATTTGGAAAAAATTATCATAAAGAGTAGACCTCCCCAAAGTTTTTTTATTTTTTGGACGACCAAGTTGTCTACTTGTTTTGGGTAAACCCTTTGCTTAGCTATTACTGAATTTTCAATTTCATCAATTTCAAATGTTCCAACTAACGTGCCAATACTGCTAGTATTTTGGGCACCTTGCCGTTCGAAAGTAGTAAGTCCGAAAGTAGGTAATTGAGGATTTTAATTAGTTTATTAATCTTATTTGCTAATTATTGCTGTGTAGCTCCAGCATAATAATAGCATCATTCAAGTACAACCTAGTGCAGGACTCAGAGGCTTTACATTGACTGTGTTATGTTTATCGAAATAAATTTATTATTATTATTATTCCATCTGTTCCCGTTAATGCTGTGAGAACCAGCTGAGAGATGTACCAGGATAACAGGCATCAACGTTATCGTGTTATTCAATCAAAATATATCGCGATCTCCAAGACGCCTGCTAAGTGTCGAGATAGTGCTAAATCCCTCCTTTGTAAGGAGGGGCCCATATCCAACAGTCCTCCAAGAGCTGATTATAATGATTATTATACAATACATAAGTTATTTGTGGTCAGGGAGTACTTAGTCTTTTAGCCGGTCCGGTAAATAGACTTAGGTATATGGATAAGCGACCCCGATGCCCGAGCTACAATTGTCTTCTCTTTCCGAGATAGTAGTATCCTGTATCCTATAGTGCTTTCCCTAAATTCCATATTCCTTGCTCAATACACCTTTCCTACCTCATCCTCCTTCTTTTCCTCTCCACTAAGCTCTGAGAATGCAATGAGGAACTTTAACACGTTTGAACCTTATAAAATGGCTGCGTCGTGGTTCGCCACCTGATACGTCTTGTTGTCCGCGGGGGCGAAATGTGGGCTGCGGATAGCCACTTTGCTAGATTAAGTGATCGTAGCAGGTGGAAAGAAGTGGTCTCTGCCTATCCCGAATGGGAAAGAGGCGTGTATGTATATACATATATAGTAGTCCTATGGTCTCTGCTTACCCTTATGGGATATCGGCGTGAGTGTATGTATGCACTAGTTTTTGCCCGCGGCTTCGCCCGCATGAATATCGGTTTTCCACTATATGAGATATCCCGTCTCAATTATAGATTTATATAAAAAGCCTTAAAACCACTTTTACTTGACCTCTCGTATCTTAGCGGCGGCTACTAAAACAGGGATCAAGCTGTATATTCAATTCTACTATACCGATTTTAATGAAGTACATAAGTTATTTTTTACCATTGAATATTTATAGTTTTATGGGCTGGTAAGCGCGGCCTTTTGCTATCGTAGCTCAAATATTCTGTAGCGTGAACCCAAATGTCAGGCGGCTGTCTCTCCTCGTTCCCGAGGCTGACGTCCAGCATTTATTCATGAAACAGTCATTTATTTACGTGTTTTTTTTATCTTTGATGCGCTAAATTGTAAAATGATCTTTTATTTCATGAGAAATATATTAATATTTACTAATAAATCGCTGTAGACTTTGATTGAAAAATCCCTTAACTGGTTCTCATACCATATATGAGGTAATAATAGAAAGACAAGAAAATATTAGAAGGATAACTTATTAAAAGATAGAAAAGGATCCTTGGAGATACAAACATGTTTTGATATTCCTTCTATACTTTTTTGTCTTTCTGTTATTGTTATTACTTTTTTTTTGAAAAGATACCTCCCGCATTAGCATTCATTCCTGTGTCGCGGGGACCTTACAAATATTCAAATAACGGAAACACAGAACACCCAGACTCATAATAACAATTTATGGTTCACACTAAGTTGTTGTCCCGTGTGGGGATCGAACCCACAGCACTCGACTGCCCAGTAGACGCTTAAACCACTGCGCCCGCTATCCGTGCAGTCAAAATTTTGTCTCTTTGTTTCCAAAACCCCCGCCAAGCGTGGAGTGAATCTCTACTTTTTAAAGAGGGGTTTCATATCTTGACTTTCACAGGTGAATGATGAAGATTAAGAAAATTAGAAGCAATATTTTTCACTGTAATATTTTTGCATCGTCCCGCTAGATGACGTTTAATTAAGTAATGACAGAATGACTGAAATGCGCCCTACGTAGAAACATTAGCGCCCTAGAAGCATTAGCGCGCGTCCCTTAATTAAATAACTTCGCGCAGCTGAGCGATGAAGCTTGTAGCACTAAACTCTTGCATCTATCAAAGAGTCTGATTACTGACAGCGTGTGACATGGATTCATTGTCGTCATTATACACATAGCTAGACACGACATGATATGAAAGGTCGTAATTTCGAGTCCCGTACCACTGAGTTTTTTTATAATTAAATCTATGGTCTGCAATGTAGACTAAAGTACTCTACGGAGAAGGAAAACTTCGCGAGGAAACTTGCATGCTTCTATCGGTGTGTGAAGTCTACCAACCCGCACTAGGCCAGCGTGGCAGATTACCGCCTAATCCTCCTCCTAATTCCCTAATCAGAAAAATACACGAAAGTTCGAGGTTCTTTAGTATGGACGAATATGGACTAGGGGTGACGATGAAGACATGTATTTGCTTGACTTGTATGCATTCATATCGTATAAAAGAAATCTTTTTAATATGGAGGGATTTGGCATAATATCCACGCTTGGCAGATATTTTGGAGATCGCAGTATATTTTAATTGACTATCAGGATAACTCTGCTGTCCATTATCCTGGTACAGCTGTTTCTAACAACATTCACTGGAAGAGATGGAGTGATGCTATTATTATTAGTTAGTTTTACTAAATTAGTTTAGTTTTACAAAACTATATCATCTAACAACCACGGCGGTGACCGTTGCTCTATATCGATATGAATGCTTGTACGTATTCATACGTATGATCTATTTCTTCTCGCGGATGCTGAGAGAACCAGTTAAGAGATATATCAGTATAATCGGCAGCAACGTTGTCCTGTTATTCAATCAAAATCTACTGCAACCTCTAAGACAGCTATCAAGTGTGAAGAACATAGAAATTCTCTCCTTTTTAAAAAGGAGCCTCATTCCCAGCAGTGGATTTCTAGAAGGTGATAATGCTGATGATTTATAAGTAGAAATGAAATCAGGTATATAAATTCAATTGACACCTACTTTCCGTTTTAAGAACTAATGATAATACAATTAGGACTAGAGAAACAGTTGAAGCAGTTTCGAAAAAAAAAAAAAATTATACCGAGTTGCAGTTAGGAAATAGTAATAACGTAGTAGTATGACCATGTTTTGGCAAAACTTAGGATCTTAAGTACGAATCCAAGCCGTATTCGAATAAATAATTATTACTAAACTGCACTCGTAGTGCATGCAGATTAGTAATAATGAATAGGTGGACTGACGACCTGGTGAAGATCGTGACCAAACAGTGGATGCCGGCAGCTCAGATGTGGCGATCATTAGAGAAGGCCCATGTCTAGCGATGGACGTGTGTTGTCTGATATGATCATGATGAGTCTGCATACTTGAGAGATTTTCTCAACAATATGGGAAGATTGCCAACCACAGTACACCAGCGTGGTGGACCGTACCCTAACTCCTCTCATTGTCAGACCCGTACCCTGAAGTCGAATAGTAAATGGATGAATAATTATGATGTACCGGGTTTGGGGTATCTTATTAATGTTGAACTAAATCTGTATTTAAAGGAATATATATATTTTTTTATTTTTTAGTGCATATTTATCATGTTTTTTTTTAGATATTTTTATCCTCCTCCCTTCATCCTCAGTCCATATTCGTCCCGACTTCCTCTTGTTGGCAGGGGGATTAGGCCGTAGTCTACTATGCTGGTCTAATGCGGGTTGGTAAACTTCACACACCCATGCGGGCATGCAGGTATCCTCATAAAGCTTTTCTTCTCCGTGTAGTATATAATATCTACAATGTAGACCGTAAGTTTGAAAAACCGAATGGTACGGGACCAGGGTTTGATCCCGCGACCTCTTGATTGTGAATCGGGTCCTTTCACCCCTAGACCACCACGCACAGTGAAGAAGTCTGAATTGTATTAATAACTTTATCACTTTAAGTGAATTGGTTTCTCGGAAACGACTCTAACAGTTTTGATGAACTTTACTATTTAGATAACGTTTTACAGTCCAAGTTTATTTAGATAAATATCATCACTGAGATAAAGTTATTTTTTCCAAGCTCATCTTATTGAAATACAGTTTGAATATTCATGCTATAAGTTGTTGTGTTAACAATGACTCTACATCATTAGGGTATTGAAATGGTTTGATAATAAACATTCAAACAAATAGATAAGCTTTATAAAAGGTGTGTGCGGAGATTTGGCAAATTTGATACATAGAGGCTCGTCTGCTATAATATAGAATATTGACACCCAAAGTGATTTATGTCGACACCCAGGGACCTGAAAGGGGTCCACGCCAACTGTCAAAAACAAATTTGAAGTTAATAAATTTACAACAATGTTATATAAACTATGCTTTGGGGGTCTATCCAAAAGTATAAAACATTACAAGTGGTCTACAAGAAAAAAGGTTGAGGACTTCTGATATAGGAACTACTACACAGCCAGAATTGGCAGTAAGTTCGCTTATATGATCTTAAGGGATTAAAATATATAAATAAATATGGCAGTAATGATCACCCAGCACTTGGCAGCTAAAGAGCATAATATATATCTTAATATAGATACTAGCTCTTGCTCACAGCTCCGTCCGCGTGAATGTCGATTTTCCGCTATATGGGAAATTTCGAAACAATCATCTATGTATCTATCTATACTATTATAAAATTGTTAAATATCAAATTTTCAAAAATCAAAGATATTTAATAACAAATTACTCAGATCGACTAATTAAGGGCTTCTGAAACCGAATTCGTCGATGTTTGTTTGTTTGTTCGAGCTTCACGCAAAAACCAGTCGGTAGATTTTGATTAAACTGTTACAGTCATAATTAAGAAATTTAGACGTGCTCTCGGAACATGCCGAATAAAGATACGCAAAAATGGAACATTTTTTGTACCTTTTGACAGAAATGTAGATTGGTACTCGTTAAAAATGTTTTCTATCTCGTTTTGGCGTTTGGAATTAGAAAAAGATAAGGAGACTCTAAATTTACTTAGGTTGTATTACATCAGAATTACAATCATTATTCTTAGCTTAACCTCCGGCCCTGACTATGATTTATTTATCTATGTATCTAAACTTTTACAAGATGTATAAAGATGGGCTTCATCATCCCCACTCTATGGAGCACGGATCTCTCCTGATCAGGAGGGGGATTAGACTGTAGTCTACCGCGCTGCCCCAGTGCGGGTTGGTAGACTTCACACACCCATGCGGGTAAGCAGGTTTCCTCACGAAGTTTTCCTTCTTCGTTGAGTACATTGATGTCAGTCATTAGAAATAAGTCAGTGGTACGGAACCATGATTGAACTCACGACGTATCGACCATGAGTCCTGTCAATAACCATCATACCACCAATGCACAAAACGGGCTTAATAGGCCTTAAAGTTGGTGTGATGAAAAACTAAGAAAATATCAAATGCTATAAACTGTAAGCATAAAATATAGATACTAATTTACCAATAAATGAATTGAAAAGGTCATTTATTATTATCATCATTATCATGTGATGATAATAATAAATACCTCAGATGTTCACTGCTGGGCATAGGCTATAAATTTTTGGTTATGTAAGATACGAACTATACCCAGGCGTAGTCACGATTAAGGCTAATTTATTAAAAAAAATCGCCGATAAAACATAATTTTCAACTTAAAATCCAAAGAAAATGTTGCTTCCTTCTACACGATTAGTTTTAAGTAACTATTCGCTAGGGAAATTCATCAGAAAATGTTATTTCAATTTTCTCATTTGGCGTATAAGACAAATTGAGTTGTTTATGATCTTGAGTGGAAATGAAAAAAAAATAGTTTAAATTCTTATTGACCCGAGACCGATGCCCTATTTTAGATACCCGAGGACATGACATAAAAAACACAACCTGTGATAGTTATTCATGTATTCAATATAAAACTAACTACTATAAATACCTAGTCTGCCCATAAATACTGTTATATAAAAACTTATTCTTTTTTTATTTTAAATTTGGAAAAGGAGCGAAGACTTCAGCCAAATTGTATCAAGAGACCGTCTGGGATCGTATTGTGAAACCTCTCAGCAATACACTTTTTAAAAATTCACCGTGGACTTGCCAGCAAGACTCTGCACCTGGTCACAAGGCACGAACTACCCAAGCCTGGCTCAAAACAACATTCCAGACTTTATAAGAGCAGAATACTGCCCCTCGTCTAGCCCAAATCCGAACCTCTTAGACTACAAATTATGATCAGTTTTATAGGACATGGCCTGCTCCAATTTATTTTATGACGTGTTTAAAAAAATTCATATATTTTATTTTATTAAGTTCAGTTCAGTACTGTTATAAACATTGAGAAATTTACTTAATACGAATACTAAAGACAAACATACATATATAATTTTATTCAAATTTCTGGTAAAGTGAATAAATATTTTTCTAAGCAAAAAAAAAATTGTCGGTAACCGAATGGCTGAAAAGGTAAAAAGAAATGTGCCCATCCTAAATAAATATTTCACTTGTAGATATTACGGCACATCTTAAAGGATTCGGAAAGTAAATAATACTCTGAAATCCGAATGTACTCGTAGGTCCATAAATACATATCTAGCTTCTGTCTTATACATCAATCTATACTATTATAAAATTGTAAAATGTTATTGTATGCACATTAAAGATATTCCAAAAATATAACTAATTCTTCTTTCCTTTCTTTCCTTTTCGTGGGAACGCAATTAGGGACTTTAAACGTTTTAGGACCTTAAAAATGGCGGCGTCGTGGTTCGCCACCCGACACGTCTCGTTTCCCGCGGAGACGAAAATTGGGCTACTGATAGCCACTTTGCTCGTAGCAAGTGGAAAGAAGTGGTCTCTGCCTACCGCAATTCTTCAGTAGTATAGTGGTCAGTATACCCACTTGTTACGTGAGAGATCGGGGTTCGATTCCCCGCCGAAGAGCCAGGGAAAAAGGCGTGAGTGTATGTATGTATGTATAACTAATTAAGGGCTTCTGAAATCTAAATCATTTTTTTAACGTCTGTTTGTTCGTTTGTTCAAGCTTCACGCAAAAACCAGCTGGCGGATTCTGATCATACTGCTGCAGCTTTAAAAGTACCATGTATTACAAGTTAAATACTGTAGAAAGTTTCCATAAAAATTGGTCAAGTAGTACTGGAGGTACAGCCGCATTATCGTTTCAGTAGCCGTCACTATGGCACGAGAGCTCAAGTAAAAAGTGAGTTTGATTTTTTCTGTAAATCGATAATTATTTCGGAATTTTCTATTTAGCGTGAAAACTGAAATTCACACGGGCAGATCCACGGGAGAAACTAAATAAGATGAGATAAAAATAATATATTCTGTACACTTATACAATAATTTAGAAAAGGCTTTTGCATATTTATGTTATATGTGCTCATTTTATGCGATTATACATGCGATTGCAAATACACACAAGTGCACGCACGTGTAAACC
>WUAW01007154.1:1025-17993 GCA_017165845.1 Thaumetopoea pityocampa | reverse complement strand
GAAACACAAAATAAAATTTTAACTGTTTTGCAATTACACCATTATTCTACTGGATGAGCGATATGATAACAGTGAAAATATTCAACAATATAACTCCAATTTAACTAAATAATGTCGAGAAACACAATCCTTTGACTAATTTTAACTATTTTTCTATCGTTTTGAATAAAAGGTGTTTAATTTCCACTAATTTTACACAAACGCGTGTGCGAGAAGGTATCCCATACACACTGTTGGGGCCCTGTCTGTCACGTTCGTACACCTTGATGTTACACAAAAATAATAATAGAGCATCATCGTCGTATCAACACACGGCCCACTGTTGGACATAGGCTTACTTTAATGATCGCCACACCTAGCGACTATGGTACATTGGCAATAATCCTGCTTTCTGTGCCAATGAGTCCTGAGTTCGAATACGGTAGGGCCAAATTCTGTATGATGAACATGAATCTTTGTAACAGGGTCATGGGCATATTATTAGCATTTATCTATATAAGTATATATATAGTTTTCTAGTGCCCAATAAATAGGGAATCCTAGTTTTGGACTAGATCAAATTACCCAGAATATCCTTATATTATTATATATTTATTAATACATGTTTTTATATGAAATATACATAAAAATTAAAAAATACAATTTTTATATACATTATACAAAAAATGGTAGTTCGCCGATAACAAGGTCTGAGGTCCGTACTACCGGTGGTTAGGGCTCCAGAGTGAGCAACCTCCTCACAATGCGGGCCGTGTCCAAGAGTACTGCCTTCTGTATCGGGCCATTCACCCATCTGCTTAGCGAGAGCTTCTGAAGATGTTGGTCAAAGCTCTTTGCTATCAAACGATTATTGGACACGACTATTGAAATAATGATAGTTAATTCCGTTATTATCATTATTGAAATTTTAAAATTGTATAAAATCTGTACCAATCCACTCTCTTAAGACATAATCATTAGTGACTCTGAATTTATTATCATGTCTGTCTAGCATGAGTAGTTAAAACGTATGATCTCAATTCAGTTCTTAAGAACAACTTTGCAATACATGTATCGGATCACAAACATTATACAGCTTATCTTGAGTGTTGAAACCAGAAATATAGTCAAATAGTCCTGCGCCTTCTGCGATCACTTTGTCCGCATCTGATAATTTGGGGTGTTCAAAGGACCTTTTAGAAGCAAACTTTCCTCATATTATTCGCTTGATCATCATATTATGCAAAACACTGTAATTAAGAGCGAAATCACGTATAAAAACGCATCGGAATATTAATAATTTTAACCCAAAAAGGGTCAACTCCTCCGCATGTGGACCTTATTACTATGCCGATATGTAAAAACGCGAGCCACCGGCCGCCGGCGGCAGAGTGCGCGTTATTAAAGACATTACCGTGTCACGTGCGGACGGTAAGTTACGCGCCCTCTGTCCGAGACCGTTCCCGTTATAAACAGGGGGTGACCAGAGTGGGGAAATTATATGGAACGCGTGCTTCAGCCGCGCGATCGCTGAACGGGGAATATTAATAAAGGTGTATCGTTATTTGCTTACGTCGCGAATAAATTGTCAATAATAAACAACCCAAAAATCTCTAGAGATAATTCAGTCTTTCAAAGATAATTAAAAAAAAATACAAAGTGTTGCTATTGTAAAATATATCAAAATACGTGTTATTTTATAATCTATCAGGATATGTAACAAAAAATCAGTATATTTTCTTTACTTTTTGTAAAAAATTACAGAATGCAATGCATTTTAGCCAAAAAGTTTGGTTTATGAATCGGTGCTCAAAATANTCGTGTCACGTGCGGACGGTAAGTTACGCGCCCTCTGTCCGAGACCGTTCCCGTTATAAACAGGGGGTGACCAGAGTGGGGAAATTATATGGAACGCGTGCTTCAGCCGCGCGATCGCTGAACGGGGAATATTAATAAAGGTGTATCGTTATTTGCTTACGTCGCGAATAAATTGTCAATAATAAACAACCCAAAAATCTCTAGAGATAATTCAGTCTTTCAAAGATAATTAAAAAAAAATACAAAGTGTTGCTATTGTAAAATATATCAAAATACGTGTTATTTTATAATTTATCAGGATATGTAACAAAAAATCAGTATATTTTCTTTACATTTTGTAAAAAATTACAGAATGCAATGCATTTTAGCCAAAAAGTTTGGTTTATGAATCGGTGCTCAAAATAAAAAAAATAAACATAGGTAGGAAATTTAAATTATGATTTAATCAAAATTAAAAATCTGTGAAAGCACTGCGGACTTTAATCATATATTGGCAGTGGTTTTGCTAGTGCTTTGATGTCACTCAAGTACCTCGCCTGTTAACCGATAACACGACTATAACCTAGGTATTATGCTTTGTTTCGCGCCAAACCTATACGCAGCATTCCTTTGAGTAGCACCGCCTTCTAGCATGCTTACAGCACGAACCATTTCTTATCGGCTTAAATGTTAATGTTGCATATCGCCAAAAACATCAAAAGAGTTAATTTTAAGAACCACTGTTGAAAAGAAAACTTTTTTTTCATAAAAACTAATGAAAAACGTGAAAACGTTGATTTCACCTGACCTCAACCTTGGACAGTTCATTAAGTTCAGGGCCAAATTAGCTGCCAAAAAGCAAGCCTAGTTATATTCCGACGATATTTCACACCGGGTCAGCTGCTCATGCTGTATTAAGCGCAAATGGAGTTGGACATGTCACCTAGTAGTCTTGGACTCTGTGGAGAGCCGTGCAATAAGGCTTGTTGGTGATTTTTCTGTATTTGAGACCAATCTACAAAGCCTTGAGCACAGACGCAAGGTGGCCAGCCTTTCAGTGTTCCATGGGATACATTTTGGAGAGTGTGTGCAAGAATTATACAATATAACTCCTCCATCTCCCTTTCACCATCGGACTACTAGGTGCACGGCATGCTATTACCCCTACCAGGTAGACATCCCCGCCACTCGTACGATGCGATTTACTCCTACTTTCATAATACCTGCAGCCAAAGACTGGGTTAGTCTTCCTCCGTCTTTATCGTTCCCAGGTTTTTATTAAGCTAGTACATTTTACCACTTTAGGTTACATCGCCACTTACTATCAGGTGGGATTTTAATCAAGTATTAGCTTAAATATGATAAAAAATAAATATATAAATAAATGAAATATGTTTGGACTTAAACGAACACATTAGAATAAATAAAACACACCTCCACGGCGGTGCGCCCCGCGTCGCGCGGACTTAACTCGGCGCTCGCTCTGAAACTCGTGTAATTTATATGAAATGTATTTAATTAGGCGTTTTAATTACATTTGTGCGGATGTCCTCGCTCTCGGTGACGCGGTTCAACTGTTGAACCGCACTTTCGCGTCACCATCCACTGCTGAACCTGGGCCTTCTCCTTAAAAAGCAGGGATTTGCTTGATGAATAATCTCTACGCTTGATGTGCGTGTTGGTGATCGCACTAGAGTTTGATTGAATAACAGGATAACTCTGCTGCCCATTATCCTGGCGCATCACTTGGCTGGTTCTCACAGAATCCACGGCAAGATAAGGAGTGACGTTATTATTCTGCCGGCACCACATAGCGGTCTCCACTTTGGTATAATTATTAATATTTTGTGTTACTAACACAATGACCGAATGACCAAACCATTGGAGCATTCCTTTCTCGATCCTTGTCACCACATTACACTTCAACTTATTATGCCTCTGAGTACGTTTGTAAACACTGTCAACCATGATTATTAAAAACTAAAAACATGTTTTAATTTTTCGTTTCTATCTTTTCAGTACATTTATTAAGTAAATTTGAAAATATCAAGTTTAAAATGTTTCACTGCCGTTTCCTTCGCAATAATGATAGACCCTTACCTAGGTGGAAAATAAAATCCTAACTCATGGCAGGGGGAAAATAATATCCCAACTAATATTATAAATGCGAATGTGAGTTTGTTTATTTGTTTGTTACGCATTCACGACTTAACTGCTGAAGCAATCATTGTGATATTTTGTACACTAATTGTCAGTGGCACAGAGGACATAGGGTAAATTTGATCCCGAGAGAAAAAAGTTCCCGAGAGATAGAAATAATCGTATTTTCTGAGAACTACCGACGCGAGCGAAGTTGCAGTTAAAAACTAGTCATTTATAATTTAATTACTCGGTAGCATGACTTTACAAGTCCTTGGAGCTACCAATCTATGCTCCCTCTTGATCTATATGAAGGTGTTGGCAAGTTAGATATTTTGTTAGTATAGTTTCTTTTCTATGATGAACCCGTTCTTATTTTTAAACTAAATATTCAGGCCTTTCCTTTTGATGTATTTTCAAATAACTTTCGTATTTTTTTTTATTAACTTTTTGTTTTATTTCTTATAAATAACAAAACGTGAGTAGCAATAAATTAGTGACATTNGTTTACAAGTCCTTGGAGCTACCAATCTATGCTCCCTCTTGATCTATATGAAGGTGTTGGCAAGTTAGATATTTTGTTAGTATAGTTTCTTTTCTATGATGAACCCGTTCTTATTTTTAAACTAAATATTCAGGCCTTTCCTTTTGATGTATTTTCAAATAACTTTCGTATTTTTTTTATTAACTTTTTGTTTTATTTCTTATAAATAACAAAACGTGAGTAGCAATAAATTAGTGACATTTCCTTGTAATTGTCTTCTCAACGCAAATTTCCCACGTATTGTGTCGCATACACGACGTTTATCGGGTTCACGTTCACATAATACAGAACTGAGTTAAATTGTATGCGGATTGTTACACCAAGATAGTTAAACTCACACACCACCGCGTCTGATTAGACCCTGGCGTTATACAGAACGCAGTACACGGCAACGCTTTGTGATCGAGTTAGAAGTTACCAGGATGCATAGTTTGTGTCTATTTATTTTAACTTATATACCATTATTGATACAATTGGCAATTACATAAACACATGACCTTGATTACATAGTTAGTTTTACAAAACTTGTGTTACTATAATCAGTAACTAGGTATCCGTGGCCCTAATAGATACTTCATAATAAGCTTATATTACAATTACAGAAATAAACATACTTGTTGATGTTGTGGCTCTTATTATTCTGATCATTATTGATATTATAAATGTGTAATTGCATTTGTCTCTTCGTCAGGTTCTATCTCATCCCAGCTCAACTACAGAACCGATTGATTCAAAATTTGGCGGTGATATTACTGCCACACTTTGAACCGTTATATGGTATGTCTCGCTGTCCGGTCATCGCATGACAACAGCCGATGTGACTCGGACGAAAGGTCGAGACAAAGTTATATACGTATATTGTCGCAGAGAAAACCCAACGTGTAATATTCATTTATGTACATCATTAAATTTAAAAAGTTATGGTCGAATTTTTTTGAGTCCTCATTTTCTTGCCATTTATTTGTTCCTTTAATCAGAATTATCATTAGAAGTGTATATATGTTCTGTTCTTGGATATTAGCCTCTTCCTTACGTTCTTATTCTCAGCAGTTTTGGGTCCGAGACAGTCTCGGCTTCTGTGTTGTCATTCATCTAAGGCTGGATAGTCTGCCACTGTTTGGGCATTACGATTGGATCTACTCTCTAGGATTATTCGGTTCAAATGCATTCTCCCAGTTCGTCTTGATCATGCTCCCTTTCTTCTCATTTCATTTGCACTCATAAAGAATGATATAGATCATTTCTTTTTGTACGATTGGATTACGTAGATGACTTTTCCTGTTAATATTGCCTTAATACGTTAATTAAATAGTTTCAATTTCATATAAAGATATAAGTTGTCACGAAAAATATGTTGTCTCCAAATTTGGACCAAATTGCGCAATTCTTCTTTCAATCAATCCATCTCAAACTTCAAAGTGGTTTTAGGCCCCAGATATACGTAATGTGACACTGATAGCATGTGACTTGGTTGGGATATTAGTCATTATTTTGATCTTTAGGTGTTTATCTTAAGACCAGTATTTTTGACCAAAATTATCAAGCCATTAACAAATATGAGACTTAAGTGTTTTTCCCGTCAGTTATTATTCCTACCAGTAACTTCTTTAGTACTAGCAGTTAGCACTAGCTTCTTTAGTATGTAATATTTAAGAGAGCAAACCATTGTATATTAGCATTATTGTAAAACTTCGTGAAGAAACCTGCATGCCCGCATGGGTGCGTGAAGTCTACCAACCCACACTAGGCCAGCGCGGTAGACTACGGCCTAGTCCCTCTCCTGATCAGGGAAGGTCCGTACCCCTATAGTGGGGACGATATGGATTGGGGATGATGAAACCATTGTATCTTTGTTTAAGTATATAAGTAATGATATATCTAAAGTGAGTCTCTTAAACCAGTTCCGCTTTGTTTACCATTCATCATGCACTAGGGGTGCAGTGCACAGTTACCGTTCTAATCTCCAGTTAGCGTAGCACAGAGTTTGACAACGTATTCGTCAGAGTTTCCTATGGGGTGCCGCGGAAATTAGATGACGCAGACTTTAGTGACGAGAACAGTTCACCAAAGGTTTGTCGATGAAAATTTTAACATTCGAGCCTTGTAATATTAAATTTCCATTTTTTATTATGTGTAACTTTTTGTAATGTAGTGTTATAACCTATTGTTAGTGCCATTGCACTTGGCATAACATTTTATATTCTTAGAAGAAATGTTAGTACAATACAATTTTGCGGTACATAACGAAGAAAAGTAGTAGGTTTTATAGGCACCCTTCCAACTGACAATGGTGACCTATTTACTAATTTTAACACATAAATACACGTAAATAAATAAATAGAGTGGAATGATGTAATGTGTTTAAATAGTAATGTAATAAAATATACTTACTACTAATATACTCTTATAATAAAGGTTATTTAGTTACAAGTGTATTGCTTTTATAGTTCGATTCCAATAAAAGTATATCTCATATGTCTCATTCCAGATCGTGGTACATTTAAGTACCGAAATATGTCCAAGTAAGTTTAGAAATTTTGACCCAAATCAGTTACAAACATATAATAATCCAAAGATATCAATTTCTAAATTTTCACATTCATAATTTAGTACCTAATTGGTAACTTATGTATGTTATTATAAGATAATACTCTAAGATAGCGTCTATGGCAAGACTTTTTTGTAGAAGAGCAGCCAAAGAGCGTAAATAGCTTGGTGGTTAGCCATAAACGTAAATCGTTTCATCATCATCCCCAGTCCATATCTTCCCCACTACAGGGGCACAGACCTCCCCTGATCAGGAGGGGGATTAGGCCGTAGTCTACCGCGCTGGCCTAGTGCGGGTTGGTAGACTTCATATCATGCGGGCATGCAGGTTTCCTCACGAAATTATCCTTCTACGTTAAGTATCGTTAACTGTTAAATAATTTGCTATATGGCGCCGGTATAATATTAGCGTCACTCCATATCTTCCGGTAGATGCTGTGAGATGATGCTGTGAAGTGATCTACCAGGATAACCATATCCAATATCTACCAGGCAGCAGCGTTTACTCAGTTTATTTTAGTTTATCGTTAGTTCAGTAGATTGTAATGGTATCACAATCTACTGAGATCTACAAGAAAGCTACCAAGCGTGGTGCTTATGGCAAATCCCTCCTTTTTAAGGCGGAGGCCTATATCCACAGTAGTAGTGGTATTTTACAGTGGACGGACTGGTGAAGTTAAAAACGATACAGCGCTTGGAATAACTTTAATAAGGGTAAAAATTAAAAAAAAAAACAACGGCGGAAAGAGTGGTCTATTTATCGATTGAACAAATTAGAAATTCACCGACCTAGCCCCATCACTAAGTCGTATCGGCGCAGCACAAGTCAGCAATTTCCCGCAACGAGAGGTGATTTATTCCATAACTCCGAGTATCGCGTCTAAGTTGCGAATGCGCTTCACAGTCAGCGGGACTCGCGCGTGTGTGCGGTCGCTCACGACACTGGATACATACTGCAAAGTGAGTTCGGGCCTTAAATTAGAATTTAGGGTCTGTACTCATCTCGCGTAGACTTGACTAAATTAAATTTAATTTAATAAAAAAATTATTTCATTTTGTCAGCCTAATAAAGACTACATCAAAATGTACTTCTTGACCTTTATTAACGTAAAATTATGTTGTATTAAGAACGAAGGGTATGAGTTATCTATCAACAACTGACTATATTCAACTTATTTGTCCTTTTCAATTTATAACACGACTCAATTGGTATATAAAATAAACAAATAAATTGTATATAAAGTAGACTAAAGTAAACTTACAGCACTATTAACTCATCTTCTTTTATAATACATCCATGTTTTAAGCTCATGTGTGCAAAACAAAAAATAATTTGTCGATTTATCCCCTTTTTCTTTGATACTACATAATTAATGTATTACTACAATATATCTCCACTCCAAGCACAAAGCCCACCTGATAGTGAGTGGCAATTCGAAATACTAAATGCCAAATTTCCAGAACTAAAACGTTATACTTACTGGAATAGTCTGCCAGTGTCAGTGTTACAATTACAATATGAACGTTTTCAAGAAAAGAGTGAACAGGTTTCTACTAGGCTAGTACGCTCTACCACCTCAGACTACGTCGCCACTTACCATCAGGTGGGATTGTAGTCAAGTGCTAGCTTATTATAATTAAAAAAAAACTTCTAGTGACACTAAGATATTTCTATATATTTTATTTGAAATTCTTTTTATCTTCATCATCATCATTTCAGCCCATAGCTGTCCACTGCTGAAAATAGGCCTCTCCAATTGAATCCCAGCGCGATTGATCCATAGCCACCTGCATCCAGCGAGACCCAGCGATCCTCATTTTTATCTTAATACCTTAGAAAGTAGACAACAAACTTGTCTACCGATCTCACAGCAGATACAGCCGTTGTGAACTTTGTCACAGTGTACTAAAAATTAAAACTGTCCGAGCAGACTCTACCGGATGGCCACCAATACATATTTCTCTTCCGCATCAGTTATCGGACAGTCCCGGTGTTTTATTGTTATGGCCACCCTAGTGCTGCCCCCTACCATGACACATCACAGTCGGGTCTCGCGCGTGCTTATCGCTATGTTAGCGGTCGATTTGTTGCTCTTTTTATAATATTTATTGATGTCGTATTTTCTGACTAAGAAGCTGATAGTGTCTGGAAGATATATAATAGTTTGTAGTGTTTCTAATTTTTCTATGTAAATATGGCTCTAAACTTTCAAATTAGTAACAATATTAATATAATAATGCTCATTCTATTTACCCTNTGATTTGTTGCTCTTTTTATAATATTTATTGATGTCGTATTTTCTGACTAAGAAGCTGATAGTGTCTGGAAGATATATAATAGTTTGTAGTGTTTCTAATTTTTTTATGTAAATATGGCTCTAAACTTTCAAATTAGTAACAATATTAATATAATAATGCTCATTCTATTTACCCTAGTATTACCTTATGTCAGGATCCACTGTGTTGGATGAAAGGCCAGTTCAGATGACTGTTGTCGTCGTGTCGATTCCATTTGCACAAAAATCTCTACACTGTCATAAATCATTGTCACTATTGTCATTGTACTACAAGCTAGGTCCCACTACTTTAATCCCATATCGAAAGACGAGGCCATATCTATTCACCACTGTTGTGAACTCTGTATGCGACCTTTTTATACATAGGTTTTTTATACCTTTTAAATTTAAAATAAGATGGTTGTCAATTTGTGAACCTCTGTCATATTATATTTTCACTTATTGATTTTCTCTCGTTGTGCTTTGTTCTCATCCCATTGTACCATATATTTCATCGTATCTTGTAATAAATTCCCATTTAAACGCTCCATCCAATTTTATTCATTATCAGAAAGACTGTACATTAGATCTGTCCCCAACAACCACTGTGACTCTCTGTTAATATATAAGTATCGACCATTTATCATAAAATAGTCATCATCATCATATCAGTCCATAGACGCCCACTGCTGGACATGGGCCTTCTACAATGATCGCCACATCGAACGGCTATGAGCTGCCTGCATCTATCAATTGTCTGCGAGCTTGACTAGCTCATCGGTCCATCCAATCGAGGGTTGACTGGCACTACAAATTACGAATTTCATGACAAATCTTTTCCTTAGTTAACCTTAATTGGATCAGGCTTAAGACCCGGCCCAATTTGAACCTATGGGATCTATTGTATTACCCTTGGCCCTAATCCTCTTTGGAATTCGGTTCATTAAATATAAGCTATATTGGACCGCGTATTTTTTCAATGTTTTTCAATGGAAGTTACTTTACTAAGTTTTACTGATAGATATTTCAGATATAATAAAAGAAGAACTTATTGAGAAACATAAGTAAAAAATTAAAATATTGTAGTATAAAGGCTTGTACAATCCGTTTTCAAAAAATTCAGCACATCCTCCGATGAACTCACTCATGACGTAGAAGGCAATGCGCCTTCTACATCATGACTGAGTTCTGGATGGTGTTCGAGTAAGACTAGCCCTCGCAGAGATTGTGGCGTCAAATCAGCATGTGCAAATTATTATGATTCTCAGTACACTTTGTATGGCGAAAGCTACAATTAAAATGATTTTTAAACACTAATCTTATTCCAAAGGCTTTATTAGTATAGTTTTAAAGTTTTATCTTTGTCTCTGACAAGGCTTAATTTCTGTTAAGGTAAATAAATAATTTTAGAGGATCTGACAACTAGTTTTTTAAGTATTTGATTTACAGCAGTGAAAGATTTAAATTTTCAAACATCAAGTCATCACCATCTTCAGCCTGTTCAATTTTGAACAAAGGCGTCGCCATAGAGTGAGAGAGAGAGAAAGAGAGAGAAGTTCACCATACTCTTCACGCCTTGTAGGTCTTTAGGCTAGTAGGTAAATATACGTTGAAACACTAGATACTTACGCTTTAGTTAATTTTTACTACTGTCAAAGTAAAATATAGAAATACGCTAATATGATAGCGCCCCGTAAAAGACAAATGAAACATGGGATATTTTTTCAGTTTATCGCAGTCGTGTAGTCCTATTGTCAAAAAGTTTACGCATTGCGATTCATCTACGAGTAAAATTGCGAATGCTGTTAGTATTGTGTGTTATAACGAAACATAAGACCAAGAGAGGGTATTCATCTACCCTCAATTGAACATACGCCAGTAGTTCTAGAGGTCTACAACGGCAGGCTCTGTAATACCTTCAGTATTCTCACGGTACAATAATAAACGTCGTTCGTGCATCTCATTGTCTACCTACATATGTGCATGCTGAATAAATTTACAAGTAGGCGGTATTTACACCGCAACGATTCAATCTACCTTCATTAAATAAGATAATGAAGTATACGTTCCGTGGCACTACGCACTAGCTTGTATAGCACAAACAATAAAAAAGACAATTCAAAATTGAAGTCAGATTTTTAATACATTTGATAACCTTAGAGCTAACTAAAGGCAATAAAATCTATACTATTATAAAATTGTTAAATTTTATAAATCAAAGATATTAAAAATCTACTCAGATCGCCTAATTAAGGCCCTCTGAAACCAAATTCGTTGCTATTTGTTTGTTTGTTCGGGCTTCACGCAAAAACTAGCGGGTAGATTTTGGTTAAGCGGTCCGTTTTAATAGTACTATTCCGACTTAAATATTGCAGCATGTTTCATCAAAATTGGTTCAATAGAATTGAAGATACAGTTTGATCGCTGTTTTAGAAGCCGTCATTAATTAAGGTACGAGAGGTCAAGTAAAAGTGGCGTATTGGCTTTTTATAGAAATCAATGATTGTGTCAGGATTTCCCATGTAGCGGAAAACCGATAAACACGTGGGTGGAGCCGCGAGAAAAAGCCAGTATTATGATAAACATGGTATACCTTCGAATAAATACAAATTGCTTCTCATCAAAATTTTATCTTTACACAATCAACAGTGACGTTCCAGTCTAACAACATAAACTCTCATACAAACGAATAAACATAAAAGTGGCTCAAAATTTGAATCGAATCACTCACCGAATGCCCGGGTAAATACATACATGTTTAAATGCGCCGTTAAAAGCACATCCAAAATCGTATAGGAATTAACATAAAGCCCGGCGCAGGGCAATAGAGAGTACACATTCACCTCGCCCCGCAACATCCTGTGAATAATGCAGGGCTGTCAAAACAAATATCCCTATGCATGGATCTGATGTGTGGCGCCGGCATAATAATAGCGTCACTCTATTTCTTCCCGTGAATGCTATGAGTATAAGTTAAAGCCTTAGCTCCCAAAGTGGTCCAGGTGGACCCCCAGGGGTCCACGGGAGACTCGACGGGGGTGTACGTTGGCGTACGCAAATTTCCATAGTCTAGATCTAATCTTCACATTTTTTGTCAAATTTTTTGGGAATATGGTAGGAATGTAGCTGCAGAGGGTCCACCGGAATCAGCTAGATTTTGAAAGTGGTCTATGAGAAAAAATGTCCGGGAACCTCTGAGTTAAAGGATGTACCAGGATAATGGACAGCATCCTTATCCTGTTATACGATCAGAATCTACTGCGATCTACAAGACATCTGCCAATCGTGGAGATTATGGCTAGGTGTGTGAATCATTAGGGAGGCCTATGTCCAGCAGTGGACATCTGTGGGCTGATATGATCACGATGAAACAGCGATATAATAAATGCTAATGCATATATAGATAAACCTATATGACTTAGGTATAAACATTCGTGCTCATCACAAATTTCTTCCTTACTGAGATTTGAACTCAAACCCAATTGGCCCCGAAGGTAGAGCCACGGCCACTGAACCTATCTCTCTTCAAGTTATATACAATATAAAGTTCAATATAAAAGATAAAATGGCGGAGGCAACCCTATTTATTTATCAGCAATAACACCGCTTATGTAGGATGATGAGACGCTCAACTCAATTAGCTAATGAAAACGTACTGTTGAATGAATCTGGCGCGAGCCAGCCGGCAGAGGGCGCTTTTTACAGCTGAGACGTCTGCAATAATTTTTTTATATGTTCTCTTACTTTTAGGAAGTAATTATGTCCTATGAATAAATATTTAATTTTGCTTCAAATATAGTGAATTTTATTTTTCATTTTTCTTTACATATGCTTCAGAACTAAGTGCGTTGATTTTTTTTTTACCATATTTGACCACTATCCCACCTGGTGGTAACTGGAGATGTAACCTAGGGTGGTAAAACATACTAGCTTAATATAAACCTATTCACTCTTGTCTTAAAGATTACACATACATTATAATCGGACGGAAATACTGACGCAGGAAGACTATTACAGTCTTTCCAATGAACGTAGAAGCAAATTGCTTAGTGCGAGTGATTGATAGTTTAAACTGATATAACGTAAGAAGTTACAGTTATAGTAATATAAATTTCAACGTAAGCTTCTGGTCATTTTATAGTAACTTATCCGACCATATTCATTCATCACCAACGCATCTACTATTCCACTGCTGGACACAGATGTCCTCTCAGAGTGAGAAGATTTAGGCCATAGGCCATAGCTTAATGCGAATTGACAGACTTCCACGCACTGAAACAATCTTTCAGGCATGTAGAATTTATGACGATATTTTATTTCACCATTTGAAATTGGTGATAATTACTGATTTAAATAAACATAATATAGAAAAGTCTTCTGTGTTGGGCCAACATAATAAAAGCATCACTCCATTTTCCGTGGGTTTTCTGAGAACCAGCTGAGGGTGTACCAAGAGAATGAGCAACAGCTTTATCCTGTTAATCAATCAAAATCTACTGTGGTCTCCGAGACGCTTGACAGGCGNCTGGTGATAATTACTGATTTAAATAAACATAATATAGAAAAGTCTTCTGTGTTGGGCCAACATAATAAAAGCATCACTCCATTTTCCGTGGGTTTTCTGAGAACCAGCTGAGGGTGTACCAGGAGAATGAGCAACAGCTTTATCCTGTTAATCAATCAAAATCTACTGTGGTCTCCGAGACGCTTGACAGGCGTGAAGATTACAGCGAGTCCCTCCTTTGAGAAGCAGGCAGTCCAGCGTGGTAGTCCAGCAGTGGACTACCAAGAGCTGGTGATGATGATGATAGAAGAGTCAAATTTGCGTTCCACGAACTCAAAATTGAGATCCTAGACTTGGTATACCACTGGGCCATCGATGCTTTTTTGCCTGTTTCGTTATAATTGTTTTATTGGGTTTCTAAAGGGGTCTTCGAAATTAATAACTCTGCATACTTGAGATTACATTATACATATATCCTTACCGATTGTATGTCTATTCATCCTTTGCCCATTCCCCCGTACCTCTGACCGCGTTTCACGGTAGTTTCTAACAATACGCAATCAGTTNTTGTTTCGTTATAATTGTTTTATTGGGTTTCTAAAGGGGTCTTCGAAATTAATAACTCTGCATACTTGAGATTACATTATACATATATCCTTACCGATTGTATGTCTGTTCATCCTTTGCCCATTCCCCCGTACCTCTGACCGCGTTTCACGGTAGTTTCTAACAATACGCAATCAGTTACAGATTTACAACGCTAAACCGTATTTTTCTTCTTGTAAAATTCACAACATAAACCGCCCCACCCTCTCCTCCCCATCCCGGCGGACGGCGGCTTCTCCGCGGATTTGCGTCCTTTCTTTTACGGACACTCAAATTGTGAATACCTTCTGGGGATTAGGGACTTGGCACCGTTAAGTGGAACTGGATTGGAAATTGGACGCGGAATACTTTATTATACGATAAACGTTATGACTGACTCTGACAGTAAGGAAATATGGAAATTGTATGGCACGCGACTGCACGCGACAACGGCGAGCATTTAATTCGTAATCATTTATTTCTTGCTATGCGACACGGGCATAATGACGTCCCTCCATATCTTATAGCGGATACTATGAGAATCGGTTAAGGGACCGTTATTCAGTCAAAATTTACTGCTATTTCCAAAATGGAGGCCCATATCCAGCCGTGGACTTCAACGGGCTGTTGGTGATGATGAAATTATTATCTTTGAATTTTTCACGTTTCTCACTTAAATTGAGGCCTTAGCGTGGTAGTCTCATTCATTTGTCTTTATCCCTAACGAGGTCAACAGAGTTACATGAAACGGAGTTACTACTTTGACAATGTGATAGAGGACAATCTTTCCGTCTTTAGTTAAGCATAATATTATCGTTTCATATAAACATAAGTTTGTTTAAAATATTAAATGTCAAATTTTATAAATCAAAGATATAAAAAAAACTGCTCAAATTGACTAATTAATGACTTTTGAAACCAAATTCGTCGATGTTTGTTTTGTTTGTTCGAGCTCTATGCAAAAACCAGCAGGTAGATTTTAGTCTAAAACAATCTAAAAGTTACTGTTTTGACTTAAATACTGTAGTATGTTTCATCAAAATCGGTTCAATAGAATTGAAGTTACATCTTGATCCCTGTTGTAGTAGCCACCATTAACTTACGAGAGCTCAAGTAAAAGTGGTTCTTAGGCTTTTTTATATATATCTATAATTATTTCGGTATTTCCTATATGGTGGAAAACAGACAATCACGCGAGGAGAGTCGCTGACAAAAGCTAGTATTCTTTAAAAATATATTCGTGTAGATCTCATCCACGATTAACAAAAAATATTTTAACTGACGGGAACAAAATACTTAGTAAATAAACAAGTCTCAGTGTCTGGGAGAGCTGGCGTCCCCTCGGAGGATTTGTGAGGACTTTCTTTTACCCACCGCCCGAATCGCGAATACTTCTGCGGATTAGGGAATAGGATCCAATTGAAAATGATATTGGATTAAAATATTCAGGATTTTTTCAACCGCCCGTTTTAATTGTCTAAATTCGGCGTCTGCCAACAAGATGGCGTATTTATAGAATAAGATTTTGCAATATGATATCTCAAGGTTTATTCGTCTGCTTTTAAATCACGTATTCGATTGATATTTTGATATTAATGAGGATTTTTGATACATTCTAAGTTTTCCATATTATAATACTATCTATGTGTACTTTCAGTAAAAACTTTCAAATAGGTAACTTTAGTATTACGTTATCGACGACAGCCGAGTGAGTAGTTTTTTAGGACATAGTAAAGCGTTGGTATCTGTACTATTGTAAAATTGTTAAATGTCAAGTTTTCAAAAATCAAAGATATTTAAAAACAAACTATTCATATCGACTAATTAAGGACTTCTGAAAGCAAATCCATGGATGTTTGTTTGTTTGTTTATTCGGGCTTCACGCCAAAACCAGTGAGCAGATTTTAGTTAAACTATTATAGTCTTAAAGGTACTATTCCGATTTAAATACTGCGGCATGTTTCATCAAAATTGGACTGGGTACAATTGAAGATACAGCTTGATCCCTGTTTTAGTAGCCGTCGTTAAGGTACGAGAGGTCAGATAAAAGTGGTTTTTAGGCTTTTCATATAAATTTATGATTATATCAGGATTTCCGATGTAGCGGAAAACCGGTATTCAGACAGGCTGAGCCGCGGACAAAAGCTAGTCCCTACATACAGAGTATTCAACGAAATAAAGTGGCAGTTTCTAACGAGCATTTATGCGTTTCATTTAGAACTCCAGCCGATAAGATCGCACATGAAAACAAATGGACTCTTCGCTCAGGGTATGAAAGATTGGCTGTGTTCTACTGTCTTTTACATGTACAGAGAACTAGAGCTACTTACTCTGCCATCTTACAATTTATGACAAATATTTACGCAAGGTAGTAGTTAAATCTTAATTCATGTTGAAATCATTTACAATAATATATCAACATTATCAAATTATCTTTACTCATTATCTCTACATTTAGCAGTCGTCTTGGAGATCGTAGTTGATTTTGACTGAATAACAGGATGACGCTGGTGCCCGTTATCCTGGCGCATCCCTCAGCTGGTCCTCACAGCATCCGCAGAAAGAGATAGAGTGACGCTATTATTATTATTATTATT
>WUAW01007153.1:3598-15868 GCA_017165845.1 Thaumetopoea pityocampa | reverse complement strand
AATGGCGGCGTCGTGGTTCGCCACCCGACACGTCTCATTGCCCGCGGAGGCGAAATTTGGGCTGCGGATAGCCACTTTGCTACATCTAACGATCGTAGCAGGTGGAAGGAAATGGTCTCTGCCTACCCTTATGGGATATCGGCGTGAGTGTATGTATGTATGTAAGTATTAGAAATGGAAACAAGATAAAAGCAAAGTAGATAGTGATTGCGATTTCAGCTTATCATTTTCTATGTTAATAAAAACTAATTGACCGGGCAATGAGATGGGGCCCACACTCATTGAACTCATGCCGGGTCTGCTCACACCACTTGATCCCACCACGGGCGAGTTTACACTGCGGTACTGTATGGTATGTATGCACGAACAATTTAAATGAACTCGACCGTAATGTTACAGGTACTCAGGGGGGCAAGAGTCCGCCTACTACCTCACCGCGTAATCCCTTTTGTCGTCATGCCCCGCGCCCCTGTACCGTCGCAGGCGGGGACTTGTGTGTACCTATATTCCATCTAATATATAAGTATATATAACTAAAGCTAGTTTAATCATCACAATCAGCTGTAGCGTTATATCCTATCAGTAATATTATTAAGAACTTGCTGAAAGTCGCAGCTTAGCACGCAATAACTTTGTGATGATGATAACTTTGTGATCCTACGTGCGTACTATATCTACCATCTCGTCAAATTTCGAACGAATCGGTTCAGCGGTTAAGCTGTAAGAAGTAACAAACAGATAAACAAATACAATTACACATTTATTATAATATATGCGTGAATACAAGATAACAAAAAAAAGTAAAATTTGTGACATTAGTGTGCAATAAAGAGTACCATTATCTATCCATTTATAACTTTACCAGTTAATTTCGATCCTAGTTCCGATTTAATAATAAATTTATTGATAATTCCTATGTACTGATAAACAGGTAATCCAATACCATATTTGCGCTATTTCAGGCCCTGATCTAAGTAAATAATAATGTTATGACATTCCGAATATCCCCTCAGCTGTGGCAGCCATGTTGCGCAAATTGGCAGTATCGGTACTTTGATGTCAGGTGACTATACACCATCCTTGTTCATTTCCCTATACTTTGTGCAAGTAAGAGCAAGAAAGATACAGTTACACGGCTATGTTAAACATCGCATTACGTCACGTTCCTAGAGCGGTGTGTACAGCTGAGGGGATATGTCTGATCATTCAGTAGGTACGCACACGTACTGACCTCTGGATATCAGAGTGCACATGTAGGCGTCGTGCGAGAACACGTCGCGCCGAATCAGCTCGCCGAACAGGTGGACCAGATTCGCGAACTGCTGCCTGTTGCCGGGCGTCGGGCTCGGCGTTTCGTCTGAAAATAAGTGAGCCGTATTATTATTTGCTGCATGGTGTTGTATGGTGGTGTCATAATAGCACCACTCCATCTCCTCCCATGGGTGCTGTGAGACCCAGTAAAGATATGCACCAGAATAACGGGCAGCAGTGCTATCTTGTTATCCAATCACAATGCGTTCTCCGAGATGCCTGCAAAGCGTGGAGATTATGGCGAGTCAAAATTTTAAGGACGAGGGCCATGTAAAAAAAGTTAATATGAAATTTTTGTAAAGTTATTAACTTCAAATGCATTTTTGACAGTTGGCGTGGACCCCTTGCACGTCATCGTCGCCCCCTGAGGGTTGATATAGACCACTTTGGGTATCAATGTAGTAGGTTACGTCATCCGCAAGAGCACATTTAATTTGAGAGCACACAGAATTGGCTACTGTTGCGCTGTCGCGGTTGACGCTAACCATACCAGGATAGCCTTGTATGGCTTTAGCCAGGCATCTGCCTTAATAAGACTATACAGAGCTGTCCTTCAGCGTGTACACTAATAAGTCTAAATAAAGACTGAAAGCGTATTTGTCAAGACAAAAACTACCAAGACGATGGACAATACGCCAATAACTAGATATGGACTCGTCTTCAAATGAGGTATGAGATTCGAATCAGTTTTGAAAGACACAAAAACGGTTGGTCCCAGATGTGTTTGATCGTATTAGTAGTTGTGAAGGTTCACAGGGGCAATGTCAGCAGTCGGTCATCAGAACTTGCCACACAGATGCAGCTCCTGCAAACTCCTCTAGCAACAAACCCCAATATCTATACTATTATAAAACTGTTAAATGTCAAAATTTTCAAATCAAAGATATTTAAAAAAAAAACTCAAATTGACTAATTAGGGCTTTTTAAATCAAATCCGTCGATGTTTGTTCGTTCGAGCTTCACGTAAACACGTGCGGGTAGATTTTGGTCAAACTGTTACAGTCTTAATGGTACTATACCGACTTAAATACTGCGGCATGTTTCATCAAAATCATTCCAATTAGAATTGAAGATACAGCTTGATTCCTGTTTTAGTAACAGCTGTTGCGGTATGAGAGCTCAAGTAAAAGTGGTTCAAAGGCTTTTTATATAAATCTATGATTGTTTCGTAATTTTTCATGTAGCGGGAAACAAACCAAGTTCGTGGCACCCTTAATCGATGAAAGTGTATGATAAGATGTATGGATATGGATGAGGCGAGAGAGGTGTGTCACGGTCGTGGTATGTGGCAAACTGTATGTATATAAATTGGTACCTAAAACAGGCGCATCGTTGTCCAGGAAGCGCAGTAAGAGACTCTGGAAGATCGGCGGGCCGTTGTATAAACCAGCACTGGAACTGATTGACTCTTTGTCATCGGAACCTGCACATGAAAACGAACAACTAGAGAATACGATATGAGACGCAGTCACAGGCACAGGAGACACAGTGATTCAATCTTCAGGACTTTCAAGAGTAATAACGTAGAATTTGAACATTATACCCGACGTTTTGAATCTTCTGTAGATATTCATGGCTGCAGCAGTCAGTGAACATCGGGTGGGTTAGCTCAGTTGCCTCAAATATTATAATATGAGAATGTATTTTACCTTTACATGTTAATGTACAGCCATATCAGTTTGGAGACGTTTTAGGGTTTATAGTATTGTACGGTCAAAAGAAAAATAAATAAACAAATACTTTTTATATTTTTTTTTTAAATTTTATAGGTTACTTAATATTATACATATTAAACGTAATTTCATATGTATAACTAACTTCTAACGATACTTATAAGCGACTGATGAGAGAGTGCGAGGAACGTGGTGGCCACCGCAAACTGGTTTATACCCGTTTTAATCAGTTTCTACAAACACTACTACAAACGCAAAAACGTCTCAAGCTGATTTGTCTGTATAATTAGCTCCATCCACGAAGACACACACACCTTCACACCTACACTTTACACCTTCTCTGTAATCCAGGAGTAGACAACTTATGAAAAATTATTTTAAACGCTTTATATGTTCAAAATTATATCCGTTTATAAATATTTATTTAATATTACACCTTTTAATGCAATGAAATCATATTTTAGAATTTAAATGAAAAATATGGTACAAAACGCGGCAGTATGATCACGTGGCTACGTGTGACGTCATTGTGCAATAAACAAAACTAAGGTTATATGCGAAGTTAATTCGCTTAAAGTCTAACTCCGAATTTATGAACTTGAAAAATTACTATCAATGCTGTGCTGTGCAATGTGAAGGATTTTATAACGTTTAAAAAAGTGATAAACTATTTAAAAAAATATGATAACATAACAATACTATCAAATGAAACGATAAATATACATATAAATATAAATGAACGTTTAATGTCACTTTTTCCGATCAGCGTTTTCAATCGCGTGACTCACAAATAAAAAATTGAATTATCATAAGAGAAAATTAAATAAAAGTAATTAATAATTACTTTTTCCATATTTGTGTTGTGTTGAGGTTTTTATCGATATATTATTATTTGATATATTATTATAAAATCATTAATTTTAATTTTAAAACCAATTGTCAATTAGCGCATTTTCTATAGCACATGTACATCGAAAGATGGCTTGCTTTCACGTGAGCCAAAAACGATTATTAATTAAGAGTCGTGATCGACGCGATACTTAATAATATTTATGTTTCGGAGTTCACCCCTCACTGATTTTCGCAAGCAATGGGTATAGCGCGTTCTTATCGACAGAATTATCTGTAATATCATTTTAGCGGCATATTAATCGCCATATGTTATTGCCCAACTCTAAGCAAAAATCTATTCCGTAAAAAGTACTTCTATGATGGTGCATGAGAGAACGAAAAATCAGGAAACATTTTTCAGCTTATACTAGTGATTTAAAAAGTAGATGATGACTTGTGGTTGACAACGCTGACATGTGGGTACCTGCGGCATGGTGCTCGTGGTGGTGGTGCAGTAGCTGGTGTTGGCGACGGTCGAGTAGAGCGGCCGCTGCTTGGGCGCGGTGCTCGCCCCAGCGCGCGCCGCACACCGCCCACTCGCATATCACACGTACCACAGAGTACGGACACGCCCATTCCTGATATAAACATTAAGGCCGGTATTGCATTATCATTTAAATCTATGATCAAGTGGAATAGGTGGTACATCAAACTAATTAAAATCGATAAATAAAAATGTCTCAACCGCTCGACGTGGCAATCGATAAGGGAGCCCTATACTACCCACGTAATGATAAATGCCATACTTGCAAAATGGCAGTATCGAGAAACGCATGACTGAACATTTTCTGGTCATCTGTGAATTGTTTTACTTCTTAGTTTGATTAGGTAGATACTCATAATCTGATAAATTTTTATTAACGTCAAAATAGTTAATCATTGTTTTTAAATTTAGTATGGTAGCATTCTTAGGAGTGAACGTATGTATACTACTATACGATGATGGTTATCTATGATTATTTATTGTTATCACGGGCATATCGAAAAATTATTAGTAATTAGAAAATAGTAGTAGATAGTGTCGTAAACCACCTCCAGCTCATGTTCATAGCGCTGGCGACTCACCAAATTATCAGAAATTCATTTACTCAAAAATACACAATAACATTTTGATTGTAATCAGCTTATACCAGATTTGTTTTTAAATTTTATAGAAGGATGCTTTTCTGGAATTGATTCTATTATATTGGTTTGTCTATTAGACAATTTAGAAATGTTATTATCGTTTTACAGAATACTGAGCTGTAGTATAATGAGCTGTAAGTAACGACCATGTTTATTATAAACACTGGTTATTAAGTACTGACTTTGATTTTATAAAATGCATCTCTGTGTTACGCTACTATTTAAAATATAAATGTTTTGTTAGATTTATATTAGTGATTTCTTTTTATTCAAAATCTGTGCCAAAATACAAAGTATATACTTTAAATTACTTAGTGTATAACATAAAAATATTTTCTCATATTTTCACTTCTGTACTTGTTTTATGCTAATACAAAATTGTTAGTTATCCTGAATGAAATTAAACAGTAAATATTGTGGAAAAATATAATAGGTCAAACATACCGGATCTTTAGTGTCAATACTGTCCTTGGACGGAGGTGGACAGTTTGCAAACACCTCCTTATAAAGCGTATCGAGATTGTTATTGGGATCCACGCGGTCGAAGCAGTGTCTGTCTAGGGCCTCCAGCACCGCTAACACACGAGCTGAAAAATATCGATGAGAATTATTTTTAAAATAACGTAATGAAATAACAATTCATACATATTAGAATAACTCTATAGATTAAAGAATCACGTTGTGTGGAGCTAGTATAATAGGTATGATAATTGACATTTTTAATAAGTTGTTATTGACATTTTTAATATTACATGTTATTCAATAACTATCTACTGCGATCTTCGAGATGGTTATCAAGTGTAAATTAATACCACATTATTAACATAAGCCTCTTCTGTAAAGATATAGAGGAGGCTTATACTCAGCATTGACAACAGCTAGGAACAACAGTTTAACGTATGCTTCAAATCAAGAGTCTCGGTTGATTTGACACTCATGGTCACTCAATTAGGAATTTACCGCAAGTTTTGATTCTGACTTTGCATCAGGAAAATTAGGCATTGGATCAGTGATCAAGAGAATTAGAAACTGAATCAAAAGAAGTTGCAAAGAGTTACATAATAAGATTTTTAAGTCAGGCAAGTTATCATTCTTCAATTTTTATCTATAGTCGAATTTTTAATTAAAAGAAATAAAAAGACTTTCTTCAAAACAACTATATAAATTGTGCTCCCGACTTCAAGCAAATCATTTATAATATGTATCAGCTGAATTCAAAGTAAGATCTATGTAAGTTCCCCGTTGGTCTAAAAGCATGAGATGCTGCACATTAGTTTTTTATATAAAGTAAGTGAGCATTAAGAAATGTTTTTTTGAAAATTAATAACCTAAATAAATATTTAGTTTATAATTTGAGAAATATCCAAAGGGAAATCACATTGGACAAACGGCTATTAATATATAACTGAGTAATAAATATTTACATGTTATGCATTATTTTCTATTATTCGTGAATTATTTAAGTTACCTTTATAACGGTGGACTTATTCCAAATAAAGTTTTAATATAAAAATTCCTGGACTCATACATTATGTAAACAGAAGGGACATTAAAAGAAAGTGACATCAGATTTGTCACTTCATTAGAAATACGAGACTATGGTTAATTACGTCACAATTTGAGATGACTAATGGATCTAACATAAAAAAGCAATAAACATTACCTTGGGAGCTGGTTTGCCATTTATCTGTACACCATTTACTCTCCGCTTTCTTGCTTCTTGCTGCGATTTCTTGTTCAGCTTCATATACCTTGCAACATTAAATATTGTTAACGGCTAATGCTCACGCCATCTAGCGGCCGTGTTGGCAAACAAGACAGATGAGTGGATAGAGGGCGGGAGTGGTCGCTGTTAAGGACGGACACTTCTTTTCGTACGCAGCGAGGACGACGACGCGCGACGGTGTTCTTAAAATGTACATTAGTTCAAATTATATCTAATTAAAGATTTATGTGAGCCGAGGATTAGACATTATTAATTTGGCGTACGTTGGCATTCACACAGAGGCGAACACACGGAGGAGGAAGGAGGACACAGGGCCGACAGCCACACAACCTTAACAAATATATATAAAAATAGTCTCACAAATCGTTAAATATAATATTAATACACCTACTTTAATATCTCAGTACCACTCAAAGGTAGTGGTAGAAAATCCCTTAGGCGTTAGTCTACCTTCACACAATATGTATGAAGTTCATAGTATTATTTTGATTTAATTGGGAATTGTAAATACTGTATCTTAGCTTTTATATGTATATATCGATGGGAGAAAATGTATTTGCTGTATGCAGCTAAAACTCGACTTTTTAATAGAACGAAAAAACCCGTCAAAAACCACAAAAGACATCATAGCTTTTTAATCAGATAAGATATTTGGGTACTTTTTACCAAAAAGTATTCATATATGTATCTTCTTTCGTTAAAATGTTATTTTGTTCTGATATTTCAACGATTTTTTGGCTCTAGTGAAACAGCAAATACGTTTTCCTAAATCGATATAATTAAAACTTCAGGCATAGTAGAAGAACATAAGTATCAGACTATATAATCAACAAATAAAGTTGGCTCTAAAACGTTGTGTATAAAAAAAGACAAACGATTTCAGTCAAGCCTTAATTTGTAAATAATTAGTACAGTACGTGAAAGCCAGTACAAAAATTACCATTTTCCTGTGTCCCTCAGTGATATCTGTATCCATCTGAGGCATGGGCAGCGCAGACGGCGGCACTGGGAGCAGGTCCAACGGGGAGCCTTGTAAAGACGACCCACATCCAGACCAAACCATTGCAGTTGGACATTCTATGCAGATAATCTGTTAAAATAATATGACGTCAAGTTTAAGTAAATAAGAGGTTCATAGTCTGGTGATTTAATTTTTTCATTCTGTATCTTTTTTATGATTCTTCATCATCCATTATTATCAGTCCATGGGATATGGGGATACACTGGATATGGGGCTCCTTCTTAAAGATTGTCTTGGAGATCACAGTAAATATGGTTGAATAGTAGGATAATGCTGCTACACATTATCCTGGTGAAGCCCTTAGCTGGTCCTCAAGAAACGCTGGTCACAAGAAGAGATGAAGATGTTAATATTAAGCTAGCACCACAGAAAATTATCTTTCTTCATTATCCTGATTAATTCGGGGCTGCTGTTTTCTGTGGGGCTGTGAGCAGGTGAATATTAATAAGTGAATATTCTAGAGAAACCGTCTATGTTTCTGCTTATTTTGCAATAAGAAGGACTAACGAAAAATATAGTTTTGTACGTCAGTCTTCGTAATTACACGTACTGGAGCCGTAACACTTCTTACAAGCTTTTATTTTTTTTTAATATGTATTTTATAAATTTTTTAGTCTTAATTGTATTGGTTCTTAATACTTAAACATAATTTCTAAATATTTTAACATATGGATGTGAATAAATGGTTTATAAGTTAATTATGTAACACATAGTTACAATAAACAATAAATTATTTAATATTATAGCGTATTGAGTACGGGCCTGCCCTAAGTACGGCCCTGTACATCTGGCCACCCCTCTCTCCGCTCGTACGGTACCCCGCGACTCGGGCGTCGGCCGACGCAAGCGCCAGTCCGGCAAGGATTATTGTTGATACGTGACGGATGTATCGCGCGTTGCTCGCCCTAGCATTCGATAGCTGCATTCCGCGCATACCTATAACGATCTAAACGTTATAATATCAAATTTTCAATAATCAAAAACATTTAAAAACAAATTACTCACATCGACTAATTAAGGACTTCTGAAACCAAATCCGTCGATGTTTGTTTGTTCGGGCAACACGCAAAAACCTGCGTATAGATTTTGGTTAAGCTCTTAGTCTTAAAGGTACTATTCCGATTTAAAAATACTGCAGCATGTTTCATCAAAATTGGTCCAGTAGGATTAAGATATAGCTTGAACCCTGTTTTAACACGTTCACGACGGGGTGTACTACTGGTGGTACATTCTTGTCTGTCCTATAGGACGGGATGAACCACCGGTGGTACATACGGATTTGTCCCATCGGGCGAGATGAGCCACCGGTTGCACATGCTGGTGTCAATCTAATGAAGTTAATTATTGTAATATTAAAATATTGGTTTCCTGTACTACCGGGGGCTTAGCCCGCCGCCCGATAGGATCGAGCACGAGAAACAAGCCCGCCCCACGGCGCGGCCGGTGGATTCAGGCCCGTTCGCGGACGTGTTAATAGCCGCCGTTAAGGTACGAAAGGTCAAGTAAAAGTGGTTATTTCGCGATTTCCCATGTAGCGGAAAACCGACACTCACGTGGGCGGAGCCGCGGGCAAAAGCTAGTAGTTACATAATTATTTACAGTTTATAAGTCAAAAATTAGTACGTAAAAACCTTTAAGGGATATGGACTGCTGGATAAGTAGACCCAAGATGAGATTATACCTGTAGGATCGTTGCCAGCTGTATTATCACGTCTCTATGGTAGGCGCAGTTCAATATCTCTCCGAATCCAACTTGGACTGGATTGAGAGCCGCCGCCATTACAGTGTTCAGGTTCGGTTTCGTGTCTCTAGGAGGGGACGTTCCCCTTTCTTCTTTAACCTGCACGTCCATCTGTTGTGGTGGGTTGGGGGTACCAAGTGAGTGGTTAGGGTTTGGAGTTCCTAGGGAATGGGTAGGATTTGGTGTACCTATGGAGTGGTTAGGATTGGGTGTGCCTTGGTTGTCTATTGGTGTAGGCTCTCGCTTGATTTGCGATATATTGGGCTTCACGTCGTTGGTCGTGTCTGGTGCGGGTGACATTGGAGCTCCATTCATATCTGCTGTGGTGATATTATACAAGTATTATTTCTACAGAAAATATTATTCACATACATAAATCGATATATGAGTTATGTACAAAGTGAATAAAGATGGTAACACTAAAAATTTTTCAAACTAGCACACTTAAAGCATGACTACACCGCTGTTGAATGAGATTTCAAAATTCATTTGCTATGAAGGCACCATATCTGTAGGTAAGTCATACTCAGTAGCATGCCTACAATATGAGCTGACATATTGCCACAGTAAAGTGGCGAAATGACGAAGTTGCCAATATATCACCATAAAAACATGCACATGGATCTTGACCCTACTTTAATACAGTTAATAATTACTATTTATCAATTGTAGGCTTTATTGACATAAAATTCAGACACCTTACATCGCATATAATTTAGGAAATTCATTTATTTATCTAAGTAATCTATATTTGTTTTAAATTGTCTGGATAGTTCTGTTAAGCGATTAAGTGATGTAATAATATATATTGAACATAAAAACACAACCTGTGTTAGTTATTCAACTAATTAAAGACATATAATTAAATAATAATTAATTAATAATCTATATTATGCATTACTATTTTAGGTATCTTCCAAAACACATAGATGAGATCACACTTAAATGTTAGAATGATTAACCCTCCTAACACCTAGACGTGGCAATCGGTTCGAATTTCGATCACTGATTACGCCACGGCCTCATGAAAAATTCTATTCTAATCAAAGCAATTAATAAATAATAATCAGATACCGACCTCCATACTTGTCAGCACTTTTAACGAACACAGCAGGCTGGTTTAGAGTCCTTATCGTGGCTTCAGATAATACGGAACAGATAGTTGCCGCTTTCTTAGCGCAGGACGCGGCCAGCCGCCGAGACAGGCTCTCGCACCCCACGAATTCAGACATGTGTTGCAGCGCCAACGGAAGGAATAGTCTGGGAAATAAAGTGTGATAAGTGGAAATAGTTATGTTTTATAACATTCATTTACTACCCATGGAGGTAAAGAATGGGATTANCCTTCCAAAACACATAGATGAGATCACACTTAAATGTTAGAATGATTAACCCTCCTAACACCTAGACGTGGCAATCGGTTCGAATTTCGATCACTGATTACGCCACGGCCTCATGAAAAATTCTATTCTGATCAAAGCAATTAATAAATAATAATCAGATACCGACCTCCATACTTGTCAGCACTTTTAACGAACACAGCAGGCTGGTTTAGAGTCCTTATCGTGGCTTCAGATAATACGGAACAGATAGTTGCCGCTTTCTTAGCGCAGGACGCGGCCAGCCGCCGAGACAGGCTCTCGCACCCCACGAATTCAGACATGTGTTGCAGCGCCAACGGAAGGAATAGTCTAGTGTGATAAGTGGAAATAGTTATGTTTTATAACATTCATTTACTACCCATGGAGGTAAAGAATGGGATTAAAATTCCAGCTGAGATAATAATCATCATCCCATTATCCCGATTCCATATTTGTCATAATACAAGGTGCACGTACTTCCCCTGATCAGGAGGGGTGGGGGGGGGGGGGATTAGGCTGTAGTCTATCAAGCTAGCCTAGTGCGGGTTGGTAAACTTCACACACCCATGCAGGCATGCAGGTTTTCTCACGACGTTTTCCTTCTCCGTCTAGTACATAGTGTCCACAATGTAGACCGTACGTAAATTTTAATAACTCAGCGGTACGAGACAGGGGTTTGAACCCGCGACCTCTGGATCGCGAGTCGGGTGTTTTCACCCCTAGACCACCACGTAGTTAAATACACAATAATACTGAGGGCAAATCGTGAATGACATTCATCTGTAGCTACTGATTTAAAAATAACAGCGATAATTGATGAGCGAGAGGTGAATAGAATTAACGCCATATATAACATAGTAGCTTTTGCCAGCGGCTTCGTCCGCGTGAATGTCGGTTTTCCGCTATATGGGAAATCCCGACACAATCATACATTTATATAANCGACATTCATCTGTAGCTACTGATTTAAAAATAACAGCGATAATTGATGAGCGAGAGGTGAATAGAATTAACGCCATATATAACATAGTAGCTTTTGCCGGCGGCTTCGTCCGCGTGAATGTCGGTTTTCCGCTATATGGGAAATCCCGACACAATCATACATTTATATAAAAAGCCTTAGAACCTTACTTGACTTTAACTTGACTTCTCGTACCTTAATGGCGGCTACTAAATCAGGGATCAAGCTGTATCTTTTATTCTAGTGGACCGATTTCGATTAATCATACCGCAGTATTTAAGTCGGAATATTACCTTTAAGACTAATATTTTAACCAAAATCTACCCGCTGATTTTTGCGTGAAGCCCAAACATCAACAGATTTTGTTTCAGAAGCCCTTAATTAGTCGATTTGAGCAGTTTGTTTTTAAATATCTTTGATTTTTGATAATTTGACATTTAATAATTTTATAATAGCATAT
>WUAW01007148.1:1939-17423 GCA_017165845.1 Thaumetopoea pityocampa | reverse complement strand
TCAGGGCGACTCCACAGATACTCCGCAGGGAACGCATTTCCATCGCATTATGTACTTCCCATTTTTATTATATATTCAAAACGTGAATTAAAATTATTTTCAAATTAAATTGCTACTAATGTCCATTTTGTGGACTGGATCCTTTTCGCTTAACTGTCTCCAAAGAATAATTATAGTAAATAAATTGAACTGTGGGGTGTGAGTCGATTAATAAACATGGTTTAATTGGTGCCATCGCTTCGTGCAAGCCAATCAGCCTGGAGACGTTTTTCGGTCTGCAGTCACGCCTGGTAGTAGTGCGTCTGTTTGTACGATCAGTATGTATTAAATAAACATATATTTTTTTATTTATTTTATTTTTATTAGTGTGGCGTTCCCTTTTCCCGAACGCTCACTGACGCGTCATCTAATATTTCAGACAACTGTCATGAGAGAAAAAAAAGTTTGGGAGATATAGGAATCGCTTCCCGGTCTTCTCAATGCGCAGGAACAGGAGCTTGGAGTCCGCGGATTGAACCGGTGTGTTACAAATTATGTAGTTTAATCGCTCAGTTTACTCATTACAAATTTCCGCGATTAGGGCGTTGGGTATGTCCGCGATTAAGGCGGAGAGCGACAACGAATTACTTAAACTAATTACAAATACACATCGAACTTTTATCACCGCTCCACATTCTTATATCTCCCAAACTTTTTTTCTCTCATGACAGTTGTCTGAGATATTAGATGATGCGTCAGTGAGCGTTCGGAAAAGGGAACGCCACAGCAACATGGGCGTACCCATGGAGCGCAAGGGGGGGGGGGGGGGGGGGGGGCGCAGCTGCCCCCCCCCGGGTTTTGTTTATGTCCCTACTAACTATTAACTTTTGTCGTTAAAAGTTAAGACACAAATCTTTTTGGCATTTGTAATACAATATACAACTTTTAAAAATAGCTATTGTATAATTAAAGAATTTATATAAAATATTACCTATTTTAATTTATGTTTATTTGACTAGGTGCTTATAAAAACATACACAATTACATATTAAACACAATTTAATATGTATAATTAATTTCTAATGCTACTTATAAGCGACTGATGCGCGAGTGCGAGGCACGTGGTAGCTAGCGCGAACCGGTTTATTTCGGTTTTAGTCACTACGTGTACAAACACTACTACGTACATACGAAAAAACGTCTCCAAACTGACATATCAGTAGGTGCGTATACCAAATATATATGCGATAGAGGTTACCGAAAGTATATTACGTAACCAAATATATGTACGTTATATTAAGCTTAATGTTCACTATTGTTTATAAGATAAACCTTATGTTTTTAATAAATTTATTTGTAAATAATAAATTAAATTAAATAGCAATATTTAAGCAATTTTATTTTAAACTAACTATTTCTAGTTTTTCAATTTTAAGACGGGAACCCTAAGTGTGTTGGAGATATGGAGTAGTTTGAACTATTTGGACTACTGTTTATTACCAAGAGTAATCGAAGACGAGTGGATGAAGTTAGTATGGAGAATTTAGGTATTTTTTTAAATAGATTAATACAAATTGCATACAAATCATTACCTTAAGGTCACACCAGCAGGGCTTATACTGGAAAATGGCATGATTCTGAAGGAGTTATGTATATAATTCATTAAATATAGTCATCGTTATCATATTTATTAGCCCGTAAAAGTCTCCTGTTGGAAATGGATCTTTTCCTTAAAAAGGAAAAATTTACGACAAATTTCTCCTTTTTAAGGAAAAGACTCCGTTTTAAATATCTCCACCCTTGTGGACCAAGGCGTCTTGGATATATCGCGGGAAATTTTATATTACGTATCATCAATTGTTAGTATTAACTTTATGAGTTAAATAGGTACTTACACATTTTTTACTGTATAATTCATATATTTATTATGAGAGCGCCATACAGCAAGCAACATTAGACATACGAGTAATAGTTGCTCTATGTTTTTATGCAGGCGAAGAATTGAAAAGAAATATGGCGGTCCAGTGTGGTTGTGCAGTCTGTGCGCGTCACAGATTATTTAAATTGTTGTAAATGTGCTCTCTAATACTGCTCAATAACAACGCAGCCTGTTTGTAACATTATATTATGTTATCTGTGGAATTCATTTACGGCGATGTCACGGGCACGCATCACGACCGCCGAACCTAGCCTATCCCACGTCTGGAACGTACATATAGGCACAGGGATGGACTTATACCAAAGAGTAAAGTAATATATACTGAAAACTTATACTCTTCTTCTTCTTCTGTTACCATACTGGCAATCGGCTGCGAATTCGCTCCATTTCTGCCAGTTTTTTTTTCATGTTTATAATAAAATATTGGTGTGTCACATTTCATTACTTCTTGGGATTTTTGGAGTCAATTCAACGAATACCATTTTGACCAGGCAAAATCCTGCAGGCGTATTACTTTGAAAAAAAACGGGGTCTTTTTATAGATGGTAACACTTTTATTCCAATTTATAATATCCACTATCGTCCACGATTATTGCCTATTGATAAACAAAATAACACCAAACTTATATATCAAACATCACAATAAGCCGATATAAAACACTAAAAAAAATATTAGGTGATGAGGTTTGCCGTCAAAACTGAATGACAAATATAAAGTGATATACTTTCGTGAAACGAATTGTCGTATTACAATTACTGAAACCTCCGATATATTTTATTTGAATATATACATTTGAATATATAACCAATTCTTTTTTTCGGCTATTAAATAGTCTCAAATTGCTTACCTTTACCTTAATTGACAAACAAAGGTATTTTAATTATAAAAGTACCTAACAATAACACAGAGAAAGGGAGGCAAAAGGGCTCTATGGGAGAGCTTTAGAGCTCTCGCTGGAAGAGAGGGAGTTAGGCTCTAAGATAAGAGAGGCCTAAAAGAGGCCCGTGAGCGTGAGCTCGCATGCTTCACGCGTTGGGGCGCAAGGGCCAACGCGGACGCCGCACAGTTTTTAGTGGGTGCAATCCTCACATAAGCGTCGTGCTGTGCTCTCGGCGCGGCGGTATGGGTCAGCCATTTTCTGTGCGAAAAAAAGGTGATAATTATAGGTAATGAAATTTGAAATTTCATCCATGAAATTTGAAAGACTTAGTTCCTTATAATATTCGTGGTCATAAACAATATAAAACCTATATAAAATTAATAATCAATCCAGCAGAAAATAAAATATTTTTTATTCAGTTAAAAAACATATTTTCTAGTATACTATTATAAACTTGTTAATTGTCGAATTTTCAAAAATCAAAGATATTTAAAAACTAACTACTCAGACCGACTAGTTAAGGACTTCTAAAACGAAATCCATCGACATTTTTTTGTTTGTTCGGGCTTCACGCAAAAACCAGCGGGTAAATGTTTGGTTAAACTATTACTGTCTTAAAGGTACTATTCCGATTTAAATACTGCAGCATGTTTCATCAAAATCGGTCCAGTAAAATTGAAGATGCAGCTTGATCTCTGTTTTAGTAGCCGCCATTAACGTACGAGAAGTCAAGTAAAAGTGTTTCTTCGGCTTTAATATAAATGTATGATGTATGATTGTAACGGGATTTCCCATGTAGCGGAAAATAGACATCCATGCGGGCGGACCCGCGGGAAAAAGCTAGTATTATATAATATTATAGTTTATAGTAGTAATTATTTATTTACGTATGGTATTTTCAATAAATTTGGATTTACTTGTCTGTGTTATAAAAGATTATTATAAAAGAGTATTCTATAGCATAAAATTAAATATCTATAACGAATCCGTCTCTGGCTAGACATCTCGCATGACACAATGTAATTTAGATTTGATGGTCGTAGCAACGTGGTCTGGGTTCACCCTGGAACGCAACAGGGGTTTCATTACGCAAGTCTGGTAATTGCGTGCGCGGCGGAGGCTTTGGGGGGGGGGAGGGGGGGCGGCGGCACCTTATACGTAATTATAAAATCGGCGGAATTTACTGAAACCATTACCCTGCATATAACTGTATCTATTTATTTATCTATGGCTAGTATAGCCATTATCAATCCAGTATAAAATAAAATATTTTTTATTCAGTTAAAAAACATATTTTCTAGTATAGTATACTATTATAAAATTGTTAAATGTCAAATTTTGTAAATCAAAGATATTTAAAATAAACTACTCGGATAGACTAATTATTCAGAACTTCTGAAACCAAATCGTTGATGTTTGTTTGTTTGTTCGAGCTTCACGCAAAAACCAGTCCGTAGACTTTGGTCAAAATATTACAGTCTAAAAAGTTCTATTCCAACTTAAATACTGCGGCATATTTCATCAAAATCGGTCCAGTAGAATAGAAGATACAGCTTGATTCTTGTTTTAGTAGCTGCCGTTAAGGTACGAGAGCTCAAGTAAAAGTGGTTCTTAGGTTTTTTTTATAAATCTATAGCTGGGTAAAAGCTAACCTATATAAAAGGTATATCACTATATACACATGTACACATACACACACACGCGCGCACACATTATACCATGGCTAATGCAACATGTACATTGCGCGGCCTTAGTGCAAGATGTGTTCTCTTCCAGATAAGCATAATAATCTATCTATACTATTATAAGATTGCATCATGGCATGGTTGTATCATGGCATCGCACAAAAATCATCTCATTTCATCTCATCGCATCACAAGTCAATACAATACAATACAACGCAACGCAATGCAATACAATACGATGCAATACAGTACAATACAATACGATATGATACAATACAATGCAATACAATACGACGCAATACAGTACAATACAATACCATATGATACAATACAATGCAGTACAATACGACGCAATACAGTACAATACAATACGATATGATACAATACAATGCAGTACAATACGACGCAATACAGTACAATACAATACCATATGATACAATACAATGCAATACAATTCAATTGAAAATTAACAAATTTATAGAATACTATCTGATACCGCGTGCATCGGCTAGTATTTTATATATTTTTAAAAATTCCAAATAATACTACGCACGAATTGTAGATAGATTCATCTTGAAACGAATTAATGATCCTTATTAGGTTCACAAGTTCAAATATGGTGACGATGCCACGTCATAGTAGTGCCGTCTTGTATCTTAATGCGAGGCCCGCCGGTTAGCAGTGGGAGTAACAACAATTAGTTACAACTAAGACACAAAACAAGGACTTTTATAAGACAACTGAACGATGCAATTACCGCTGAATTATGGGCGTGTTTGTGCAAGTGTGGTGCAAGTTGTGAGAGATTAAACCGAATTAAAAATAATTTAGTTATTGGTAATCAATAATCAAAGAATTTCGTCGATTGTGCAAGTTCGAATCCTTAAGATGTTTGGGTCAACGTTTTGACGACCGATTACCCACACACCCAGGTCGGTCCATCAGCACAGACCTCGTAAAGTTGTCTACGAAATGTTCCCTCGGAGAGTGTACGAGTACGCCGAGGGCCATTAATGCAGAGAAATGGAGAAGTCTCGTAAAAGCCGCAACCAACCTGTCAGACAATTCTAACAGCTAACAAGAAGAAGAAACAGTCAACAGATAACAATCATCATTCATTAATTTATTATTATCAGCGCGTGGAAATCCATTGTTGGATATAGGCCTCTTCCTTAAATAGGACGAATTTGCCATAATATAACATGGCAGAAGTTTTGGAGATCACGGACAATTTTGATTGAATAACAGTATAACGCTGCTGCCTATTATCCTGGTACATCCCTTAACTGGTTCTCAGAGCATCCACGGGGAGATGTTGAGTGACACCATTATGACGGCGCCAAACAGCAAGATAACGTATTTAATTGTTGGTAATTAGACAGTGTAATGAAGAATCATTAGTAAGTGATGCTCACTAGATATTAGGCAACGAAATGCCATATTCACTTGAACAACTCAGAAATCTTCAACAAAATTTATTTTGCACACTGTTTTGCCCTTTCTTAATGTAAGTGAGCAGCAAAGAAATCCTCAGCAAGGTACCAAAAATCACGATTGAGATTAAAACTATACGGACGTTATCAAGCAAGAACGCTTACTGCATTTGAAGCATCACTAATTCTCACCGATCCCGATCTTTTAATGTTAAGCTACTGAGATTATTGAGTTAATTTTTTCATTGCTTAGTATCACTTAAGTAGTTATAAATGTTACATAAACATTATGTACTAACATATTTGATTTGAGCCGCAAAGTTCCTATCTAGTCATCTCCGATTAGTCCGATTATCGCTATGCTTCCTACATTCCAGCTAATTCAATTTTATCTTCTCAAAAAATAGAGTGCCTGTTACTTTGTCTTATTTATTTACAACAACTTATTTATTATTTATTTTATTTTATTTATTTGCAATAACTTTGTGCTAATGATTAGTATTATTTATTTTTTTACGACTGGAAAATTGCTGATGCATGTCGCTGCATCGAGGGCACGGTTAAGGTCAGATTTGTGTATTTTAAACTCACCAAAACTACTTGTCCTTCTATAGGTACTGTGCTCAACCACGGGGTTCCTGTGAGCATTATAATGCTGTGATGTAAGCGGATCATCTACTTATCTACCGTTACAAACGGATTAGCACTTCAGTCTTGAAAAGATAACAAACAGACGGACAAACGCATTTGTGGTATTACTCTTTTAGATTGCGGATGAACTAAGTTGCCTACGTACACAATTAGTTTGCCTGCAGTCAACTCTCAATGTTATTTACAAATATATGTTATACAATACATAAAAATCTCTTGTCCCGAATTGTACAAGTAACATTAAAGTTGCAGGCACACACTACTGAGGATCGCTTAAGCTTTTAAAATGAGTCAAATTGTTTAAAATAAGCGTCGCACATAGGGGTTTTTGATCGATCTAGCCGGCCAAAATTATTTTATTATATTTTATTAATTGTAATGATTTAATTTGATATTTTATTGCTTAAGTAATGGTTTAGGATATTTATTTCGAATATAAATAAAATTTTATTATTGTTAGTAATATATTTTTTAGTAAAAATTTTAAATTATTAAAAATGCAATAATATTACAATAAAGCAGACTAGAATGATAAAGAATGCCACGATTCTTGATTAGAAACTTTATCATATTCTTCTGCAGACTCTTCAAAATCTCCATCTAATGTTGACTCAGCTATTCGAAACTTTTCAATTGTTTCTTTCAAATAAGTCTTTGTTTCACAATAGCTTTATCAGTCTCGAATCTCATTTGCTATATTTTTACCGTGAGCTTATGTGAAAGTGTAAAATACTTTCAAAAATACACGAAACAGATAAAATCAAGTTTAAGACCCCCTAAAACAGCATACTTTTGACAGTTAATTCTAGTACTGACCAGATGTTACTCTACAAATGTAACATCTCATTGTTGACAATGTTTGTGTGGCAGCATTGCAGACTTTAGCGTCCACCAATGTGAATGTCCTAATGTATAATACTTAATAGAATATGACTTTTCCCTAATTACATTAGAGGCATCTTTATGTCCAGAAGTTTGTAGTGAATTGATAGCTACATACACTAATACATCTGTACCTAATATACTTCTAATATCTTCTGTTTTTCTCCGCATACTTCTATCAGGAACATCAGAAAACTTTTTATTCTCGACCTAACCATTACTGCTGTATAAACTTCGGAAACATAAATGCTCCTTATAACCACAAATCGCTATTTTTTTAAGAAAATATCTTCATTTATATGAGCTTTTATCGTCTAAACTGTGATTTGAAAAGTGACAACTTTTTGTTAATATCTTGAATTTGTTCCTCATAATGAGAGTTTCTGGCCCGTTCTTCTCCTCTGAAACAACTTTCCGAGCGGGTGGTAGATTCTTGACTATTCATAAGTACCTGTTGGGTTTACATGAATAAAAAAATTTTGACTTTGACTTTGACATAATAATCTTCACATGATAATAGGTCACACTCAAGATAATTTAATTTTTTTCAATGTTGGGCAAATTTTACTGATTCATTTTCACAAATAAATATTTTCGAGTTACTATTCCATAGTTAGAGCTTCTTGATAAACCTAAAACAAAGTAAGAATGCTAAAATAAATGTAAACAAAAATTTTGAATTTTTTATAGTATCTTAATAAAAACCCTTCAATAGCCAGGTTCGCAAAATTCCACAAATTTATTCTATTATATTGCCGAATGTCTGTTCTCTGAAATATCAAATAAGTAGTAATAATATATGAAACTACATAAATTATATAAAGACTTATCTGTATTTTCAGAATCCATACCAATCTTCATTAAATTAATAATCAAAAAAATAATATTCATCTTTGAACACAACTATTTTTCAGTGAGCACTACAAGTAACGCGGGCGCTGTCAGAACATGTAAGTTCCTATAGACGCTAGCATAGAACGGTGAGTCACAGGTCTCGGGGAATAGTTATTAATTATTTCACAGTTATTCACCTTGAAGTAGCAACATATATCATTTACCTAAGACGAGTTTCACAAAATTCACTTTTGTCCAGTTAGATTGATCAAAACCCCTCGGTGCGTCGTACCGATTGAAATGAGTCCAATCGATACCCACATACATATGGTCGGTCAAAGACTAATGCGATCGAACATATTATGACCACGTGCGCTGCAGTTGTTTCCAATTTATACTGACGTTACAACTACTAGTAGATAATGCACTTATTATGGACCACAACTCAATTTTAATCATTAAACGCAACATAATGTAAAATAAATATTTTAATTCGATTTTACTTGGTATACAAGACATATCTTCCCTGCGGAGTATCTGTAGAGTCACCTTGGGCTGATCGATTGAAGAATAGCGTGATAAGGGATTAGTTCGCCACTCCAATACTGTAGGACCCGAACGTACATATAGGTTCTGCGAAATATGTACCCCGTCTACTAACACTTCAGTATCTTATTCACTTTGTAACCCTTTCAGTCACATCGGTCACTCTGACTCTATGTCGGATCGTCTCGTTGTGGATCTTATCTCCGAGCATGGTTCCTCGCAGCGCTCGTTGGTTGGTCGACCTGGACCTTCCTCATGAGGCCTTTAGTCTGTGGCCATGTCTAGAGACACGAGTACGAATTAGAATTCGTGGATCATCACTGGATAACATGAACTGAATTGAACACCCTGGCCTTAAGGCATTGCGGTATTTTTAAATCATTTCACATGCGGTTCACCAAGTAATTCATAGATTGTGCCGAATGTATTTAGAAATTAGTTTCGTAACTGATTTAAATAAATGTACAACAAAATACATACATACATACACTCACGCCGATATCCCATAAGGGTAGGTAGAGACCATAGTATATACTACAACAGTCACGCCTCTTTCCCATTGGGGTAGACAGAGACCACTTCTTTCCACCTGCTACGACCGTTAAATGTAGCAGAGTGGCTATCAGCAGCCCACATATCGCCCCCGCGAGCAACGAGACGTGTCGGGTGGCGAACCACGACCCCGCTACAAAATATACAACAAAATACAGTTAAATATCACGTTAGAAGTAGTAAGTAATTATTACGTTACATACATATATCCACTCACGCTGGTATCTCATAAGAGGAAGCAGAAATCACGTTCACCACGTACTACGATCCTTACACACCCCTCTCGCCTCATCCACAGTCATACATATTGTATGAGCATACGCGTGCGTTTACACATCAGTTTAGTTATCAGTTTAGCGCAAATAAGTATCTAATTTACGTGGTATCAGTTCGTCGTCGGTCATCACGCGCATCGTGCCTTACAGACATTTATAGTACAGTAGTTCAAATCAATAGGGTTTAATATTTACAGTGATTATTATTTAAATGTACAGCTGAACCCCGTACACATATTTTCATACACTTTCATCGATGTAGGGTGCTACGAACTTGACCTTACTAAAATAAGTTGTTGATTTGATCAAGGGAACTTTTTCCTGTGCGCCCTCTTCTGACACTTCTCCTCATATTTGCCCCGTATATTCGTTTTGTCATTCGAATCTCACTCATTATTTTTAAATGACCAAACCATTGGAGCATTCCTTTCTCGATCCTTATCACCACATCTTGCTTCAACTTACACCGATCCCTTATCACGCTATTCTTCAAGATGACTCCATATATACTCCGCAAGGAACGCATTTCCACCGCATTCACGTTACAAGTACGTGAATATACATATTTTTAAATATAGTATTATTATTGGGTCACCAGTAATTGACGTGCAAAATAATAAAAATTGCGCATGCTGTCAAAAAGCGAGAAACTAATAACTGAATCTGTTCTATTTTTGATGAAATCTATCTATACTCTATACCATTGATTCCCAAAGTGGTCTATAACGACCCCCAGAGGTCAACGAGGCAACCTGCAAGAGGTCCACGCCAACTGTCAAAACCACAATTGATGTTGAAAAATTTGCAAAAAATTTAATATTAACTACGCTTTGGGGATCTACCCAAAAGTGAAAAACATTACAAGTGGTCTATAAGACAAAAAGTTGAGGACCTCTGGTCTATATTATTATAAAATTCTTAAATGTCAAACTTTGTAAATCAAAGATATTTTAAAAAAATTACTCAGATCAACTAATTAAGGACTTTTGAAATCAAATCCATCGATGTTTGTTTGTCTGTTCGAGCTTCATGCGGAAACCAGCTGGTAGATTTTGGTCAAACTATTACACTCTTAAAGGTACTATTCCGTCTTAAATACTGCGGCAATTTCATCATATTGGGTCTAGTAGAACTGAAGATACAGTTTGATCCCTATTTTAGTAACCGCCGTTAAGATTCGAGAGCTCAAGTAAATAGTGGTTCCAAGACATTTTATATTAATCTATGATTGTTTCAGGATTCCTATATAGCGGAAGACCGACATTCACACGGGCGGAGTTGCGGATCAAAGCTAGTAAATAATACAATGATATTGCATTGTTATCGAATTTATTGAAGTAAAAATAGTATCAGAAGGCATGGTGGGTAAGAAAGGCAATGCGATAGTATAATCTAAATCGCCACGGTTACACGCGTTACACGTGTACAGTTTGACACGACTCAGAGTTTCCGACGATGCACCAGCTGGGTAAAGTTCGACTTGACGAAGTTTCAACCTAAAGTAATTTCACTTCTGAGATCCCTTTTTGCAAGTTTAATTTCTGTGGGCACGGCAGGGAACCGTGGGGTGGGGAGCGTGATGTTAGACAAAGGCATGTTTTCATGTCGTTAAAATATAACAAAAACCGGTCAAGTGCGTGTTGAACCACGCGCAGTATGGGGTTCCGTATTATAACCTACACAATTCAAAAGAAAAACATTCTGTGCAAGCTGATACGCAAGGTTTTGCCTGAATTAAGATTGTTGTTACAATACATTTATTGTTGTTACAGTTTCATAAAGGGTTGTTACCCTTTATGGACCTGTAACTAAATGTACATAATACTCGTATATTGGCGAAAATCCGATCACAATCATTTTAGTAGGATTTGCATGACTATATACTTTTATATATTCCAGGTATGATTATATTATAGTATAGTATGTATATAAAATTGGTAAATGTCAAATTTTCAAAAATCAAAGATATTTAAAAACGAACTATTCAGGTTGACTAATTAAAGGCTTCTGAAACCACATCTGTCGATTTTTGTTTGTTTGTTCGGGCTTCACCCAAAAACCAGCGGGTATATTTTAGTTAAATTATTACAGTCTTAAAGATACTATTCCGACTTAAATGCTGCGACATGTTTCATCAAAATCGGTTCAGTACAATTGAAGATACAGCTTGAACCCTGTTTTAGTAGCCGCCCCTAAGGTACGAGAGGTCAAGTAAAAGGGGCTACTAGGTTTTTTATATAAGTTTATGATTGTGTCGGGATTTCCTATGTAGCGGAAAACCGACATTCACTAGGGCGCAGCCGCGGGCAAAAGCTAGAATTAAGTTAAGTTAAGATACATAGTTAAAAATGCATGACTAGGTGATAAATATCATCAAACATAATACAATATTTCTACAAGAGCATTATTCATATAAATTGTAATATGTGGAGTTTATTTCTTTTTACTTACTCAAATACATGATAAGTTGATGGTCTGTTGGTGGGTGCTGTAAAGTAAATTTTTTCATCTCCATTTTCACGTATGGCAATATAACAAACAGCTCGCTATTGATAGGGGGCCACGCTCTACCTCAACAACTGACGGAGGGCCTCTGGGAACTCGCACATAAGGTGCCCTGAGCGTCTATATAATAATAATAACAATAATATTCTGGACACTTTTTCACACCCATTGATCTAGTCCCAAATTAGGATTCCCTGTGTCTTGGGTACTAGACAACGATATACACACTTATATAGATGAATACTATAGATAAATACATCCATGAATCGGATACAAACCTTTGTGCTCATCACACAAATGTTTGACCCTACCAGGATTCGAACCCGGGACTCATTGGCAGAAAGCAGGGTCACTGCCCACTGTGCCAATCAGTCGTCAAATATGTGTGATTCCTGAGGAGGAGTGCGGCAGGCGTGGCTCGTACCGCCGTAAACAGCGGGGTTCCAATCCACCGGTGCTGCAGCAACAAGATGAGACGGGGCCCTTTCGGGCAGGCGCGTAATAGAATACATACATACAATCATGCCTTTTTCCCTAGTTCTCCGGCGAGGAATCGAACCCCGGTCTCCCGCGTGACAGGTGTATATACTAACCATTATATTACCAGAGAAACTGTGGTCTCTGCCTACCCTTATGGGATGCCGGCGTGAGTGTGTGTATGTATGTATACTACCAGAGAATTGGGGTAGGCGTAGACCATTTCTTTTCACTTGCTATGAGCAAAGTGGTTATCTGGCCCACTTTTCGCCTTCGCGGGAAAAGAGACATGTCGGGTGGCGAACCACAACTGGAGATACGACTATACGACTATCACCTATACGACTTTATGTGCGTCAAAAAGCTTCTCTGACATGTANTGCGTGACAGGTGTATATACTAACCATTATATTACCAGAGAAACTGTGGTCTCTGCCTACCCTTATGGGATGCCGGCGTGAGTGTGTGTATGTATGTATACTACCAGAGAATTGGGGTAGGCGTAGACCATTTCTTTTCACTTGCTATGAGCAAAGTGGTTATCTGGCCCACTTTTCGCCTTCGCGGGAAAAGAGACATGTCGGGTGGCGAACCAAAACTGGAGATACGACTATACGACTATCACCTATACGACTTTATGTGCGTCAAAAAGCTTCTCTGACATGTATTTAAGAACACAAATGTAAGCGAATGCGTTGGTAAAAGCTACTAATATCTTTGTATCTGTACAAAATCTACAATTCAAAAATAGGAATTATGGGAAAACATTTTGAGAACAGATATACATATGGACATAGCAATAGCAATATAGTCATAAGAAACACTTATAATTGGACTACGGATCCCTAAAAATGGTCTATCCGTTTTTAAATTAATTTAATAAGTATTATTGTTTGAGGGGCCGAGTTGCTGCGACGGGTACAGGGCTGAAACTAAACATTTACATAATTATATACCATACTTTCTTTCGCGGGGGGAATCTTAGTAAAGGTTCTCCATCTACGATGAGGAAGTCGGGTATTTACGACTGTACCTGATTAAAAACCCATTAAATTGACATCATAGGTATGCTCCGAGATCTGTACGAGAGCCTCACAGGTGCGTTTTCTCGCGTCATGCTCATCATGAAGTCTTCTCTGGAGAGTATTAAATTTATTTTCATTTAATAAATTTATTTTTATTTATTTTCATCATTATTATTAACTCGTGGATGTCCACTGCTGGACATGCGCCTGCTCCTCAAAAAGGAGGGATTTGTCATAATCTCGAAGCTTAGCCGGAGTCTTGGAGATCGCGGTAGACTTTGATTGAATCACAGAATAACGCAGCTGCGCGTTATTCTGATACATCCTTCAGCTGGTCCACACAGCGTCCGCTGAGAGAGATGGAGTGACGCTATTATTATGGGGGCGCAACACAGAATAACGTCATCATCCCCGGTCCATATTCGTCCCTACTGCAGGGGCACGGACCTTCCTTGATCGGGAGGAGGATTAGGCCGTAGTCATATAATTAGCATGAAAATCAATAGATTTTTTTCGATTGCCTTGGTAACGAAGCTATCTCGATACGCTTCGTTCGACATATGATAGGTGTGACGGTACAGGAGCACTCCCTGAATTCCCTCGTCTTCAGACCACGGCACGCGCGTCGCTGGCCGATATAAAGCCGAGAGGGGGCTTCCTCCAGCACAGTCCGGCTCGGTGCGTTGCCTCGCGAACTCGCCACCGCCAACCGCTCCTCTCCTACAGTTTTTTAATTCGAGACTAAACAATGGTAAGTTTATTTATTTATTTTTTGGGAAACATACGGCATCTAAGTAATATTAAAAGTTATACAAATTATACACATACCAATTAAATTATTTGATTTTATAATAATATATACATTTATCGCGTTCGAAGTAGTGTTAAATTATTGTTTTTTTCAAAACAATTTTAAATTCGTGAAGTAATAATACTAAGTTTAAGCAAGGAAAAGCTTGTGCCAAGTTTTGATTAAGGTTTCAGTATTGAAATAGTTTTATTTCAAAGACCACTTTTGGCGTAAATTCATGANNNATGAAGTAATAATACTAAGTTTAAGCAAGGAAAAGCTTGTACCAAGTTTTGATTAAGGTTTCAGTATTGAAATAGTTTTATTTCAAAGACCACTTTTGGCGTAAATTCATGAAATAAAAGTTCGGGCAAGGAAACTTTGTGCAACGCATTGGTTTTGGAAATTTATTATAAACCAAATAATGATTTTACTAAAACTACTTTTTTTATTACAACGTTTAGTGTTGACGTCAATTTATAAATTACTACGTTTCAACCGCGGCTCCGCCCGCGTGAATGTCGATTTTCCAGCTATATGGAAATTCCCGAAATAATTATAGATTTACAAAATAGTCCAGGACCAGTTTTACTGCAGCCCCCGTTACATAATATCGGCTACTGAAACGGGGACCAGCCTGGTCTCTTCAGTTCTACCCGATCAATTTTGATGAAACACGATGCAGTATTTATTTCAGTTGAAATAGTACTTTTAAAACTGCAACAGTTTAACCGAAATCTGCTTGCTAGTTTTTACATGAACAAATGAACAGAGGCGAAGAAAATAAAAGATGGTTTCGATTTCAGATGCTAATTAAGGAATTAGACGAACTGAGTAAGATTTTTGAAATATCTTAAATGATCAGATGTTTTTTAATGTTTTACAATTTTATGATAAGTTTGGGCAAACCAGTGGACAGACAAGTTTGTAGTTAAGCAAAAAAATGATACAATCCACATTAAATCAATTTACTACTACGACAATGTACTATTCCGACTTAAGTAATGGGGCATGTTTCATCAAAATCGGT
>WUAW01007147.1:41894-54482 GCA_017165845.1 Thaumetopoea pityocampa | reverse complement strand
AAAAAAAAACATCTTAAAAAGCCGTCATAAATGTTCGCAAACCTTGGTAGAGATATATTATTTTACGTTCGTTCCGCAACCACTTTACTCTCAGCGTGGAACTTTAGTGCTTTTACGTGTTAGGTCTGTAGGTACTACGTGAAAATATTACGCTTTATGAGGCTAAATCGCTTTGAACGTGAAATAGGACTATCGATTTCTTCATCAACTCAACGACTGCAAGGCATTTCCCTTCAGAATGAGAGGCAATGGTTCGATCCCGGTCTAGTACCACTAGATAATTTCAAACTTATTGTAGACACTTATTGTAATCACCGGAGAAGGAAAACTTCGTGATGAAACCTACATGCCGGCATGGGTGTGTGAAGTCTACCAACCCACACTAGGCCAGCCTGCTAGACTACGGCCTAATCCCTCTCCTAATTAGGGGAGGGCCGTGCGCTTGTAGTGAGGATGAATGTGAACTTGGAATGAAGTATGTTTATGTTATTAAGTGTATTACGTACAATGTTTTTAAGTGGTTTTTGGTACATAATAATGGCCGGTTACAACATGTTGTGCTTGTTTACAGAAAGCTATTTTGCTTGTAATTGATGGTAGTGTCGTTGCGTCGATGTTCACTTATTTCAGGGGTGGTGTCGTACGTCCCTCGCACACGCTACCACGAAAACTCATTTTAAAAATTCGAGTGATACCTACAATATATAATTATTTTTAAAACAATGCTGTTGTTCAACACGGTACGCAAAAATTCAAAAAATTATCGTAATTGTTTGAATATTATGTGTTTTTCTATATTATTATAAAATTGTTAAATGTAAAATTTTCAAAACTCAAAGATATTTAAAACAAACTACTTACATCGGCTAATTAAGGGCTTCTAAAAGCGCAAAGCTTTTGAACATTCAATAACAAATTAAATTGTCTGTTCAAATTTTCCACGTAAGTCTTTATGTAAGTCTTTCATGTAAGTTTTTAATACTTTAGTTGTTATAGTCGTTGGAAACTGAATTTTTTTAAAAATCGGACACTTCGGGTAGCTGGGTAAGATAATCTATGAGTAATACAGAAAAATGTCTTATGACAAACTTAGGGGAACAAAATTTCCTACAAAATTGTTTTTTTACGTTTTCTTTTCTACAATGAATACTTTAGCCTCTATGTGCGATTTACCNGTCTTTATGTAAGTCTTTCATGTAAGTTTTTAATACTTTAGTTGTTATAGTCGTTGGAAACTGAATTTTTTAAAAATCGGACACTTCGAGTAGCTGGGTAAGATAATCTATGAGTAATACAGAAAAATGTCTTATGACAAACTTAAGGGAACAAAATTTCCTACAAAATTGTTTTTTTACGTTTTCTTTTCTACAATGAATACTTTAGCCTCTATGTGCGATTTACAATTTGTTTACCGTGTTTTTTTTCAAGACAAAAGGCTTGCGGGAACTTTTGCCTAATAAAGTGGCCATCCATAGCCCACTTTTTGCCCCCACGTCTCGTTTCCCGCGGGGGCGAAAAGTGGGCTACGGATAGCCATTGCTCATAGCAAATCGAAAGAAGTGGTCTCTGCCTACTTTAGTTCTATAGTATGTGGTCAGTAGTGGTATAGTTGTCAGTATCTCTGCCTGAAACAAGGGAGATGATGGTATGTATGTAGGATTTACTCTCATTTTTAAGAAATTTTCTAGAATACGCCAGTTTGTCAAGAACGTATTCTACGAGTGCTTATAGACTTGACTAAATGGATTTTTCAGAAGGTAACTTAACCCATATACAAGGTATCGAGAACCAGAATTCGATAAAAAATTCTACCATACGAACGGATGAAGAAAAGAATAAAAACAGTTTTTCCATGGTTTTTAAAGGAAAATACTTCAAAATTAGATAGCAGCGGCTTAAAGATTTATAATAATAAGAGTTTTATAATAGCTCAATTTTTTATCGGCTACAAAATTTTCAGGCGGGACTTTGTAAAAAAAATGTTGCTCTAAAATGAAGCACCCTAGTGTATATACGTTGTATATATATTAAGTCGCTATCAAACTTCATGATTAACACGTGATTCAGACTTCTATATCAATGTCATCATTCAAGAGCTACGCCATCGGGTGAAAATGGGTGACAACATATTGAACCGATCTTCTATCGAGTTTTATGAGTAGTGTCATTCGTCCAATCTGTTTGCATTGTCAACTTTATCACTTTCATTTGTATCGATTCGGCCACATTGTTTTTCGTTGAACGATATCGTAGTTCTTTTCAACAAAGTAATGTTTAGGAGATACTTGTATTTTTTTTAAAAAATATTTGGAATACAAAGTGTTTTATAACTATACAAAATATAATATTCATAACATATATACATTCACGTCTGTATTCAATGGGTGTAGGCAGAGACTATAACTTGCCATGTACTACGATCCTGGCACATCTTTGTCGTCTCAACCATATTCATACATCTTCTCATACATTTTTTTCAGTTTGTCGGCGTCATGGTTCGCCACCCGACATGTCTAATTTCTCCCGGCGGCGAAAAGTGGGCCACGGATAGCCACTTTGTTGCCTACCCAAATTCTTTGGTAGTATATCTCCGTCGATCACGCGGGAAACCAAGGAAAATCAGGGAAAAGGCGTGACTGTATGTATGTATGTGTGTTATATACGAGTACTTGCAATGCTGTATCCGTTTAGTATTTTTAGTCTGCTATTACTTAACTAGTCGCTTATTAATTATAATATATCGTCAAAAGTTAAACCGAATAAGTAAATAAAGAACGTTGAAGGTAGTAAAATATTTTTTGTAGTTGAATAAGAATGTTAGTGCTTAGTAATGGGACAACCAACCAAATCATTATACAAATTGGTTAACTGTGCAGTAAAAAAAATCTATTTTAGTTAGTAGCAGTTTATGGCCCCTGAAGAAAAGTTACAGTTTTTGAGGGAATTTGAGTTTTTGAAAGTTGTGCTCGAAGGCCGGGTACAAATGGTCTTCATAAGGGACGTTTTTTGGTGTTTAAACTTACCTGGTAAGGAGAAGGGTGGCCAGCAGATAGAACACGGACGGGTGGACGCCACATTCGCAGTCGGCCTGCGGCGTGGCGGTTGGGGTGTCCATGCCTGTCCCAAGCTTGTGGTAGGCGATGTACGCGCGCGCTGGGCTGCCGTGGGAAGCAATTTTCGTGGCCTTCTCTCGCTCCCAATCACACCGGTACTGATCATCTGGTCGCCGAGGAGACTGCACTCCTCATCTGTGTCAAAGGAGAGAAGATTATTTATTCGTCGCTCTTCACAAAGGATATAATAGTAATTTATATTATTATAAAATTGTTAGATCTGAAATTTTGTAAATCTAACGTATTTAAAAAATCTACTTATTACGACTAATTAAGGACTTCTGAAACCAAATCCAATGATATTTGTTTGTTTGAGCTTCACGCAGAAACTAGTGACAGATTGTGGTCAAACTATTACAGTCTTAAATAATGCAGCATGTTTCGTCAAAATCGATCCAGTAGAATTGAAGGTACAGCTTGATCCCTGTTTTAGTAGCCGCCGTTAAGGTACGAGAGCTCGAGTAAAAGTGGTTATAAGGCTTTTTTTAAATAAATCCATGATTATTACGGGATTTCCCATGTAGTGGAAAACCGACATTTACGCGGGTGGAGCCGCGGGTAAAAGCTTGTATAAATAATAATAGGCATACTTTCGCATACTTTTACACACATAGATCTAATTCCAAACTAGGATTTCCTGTATCTTAGGCACTAGACAACAATACTAATATACATACTTTATAGATAGATACATGACATAAATAGATAAATACGTCCATGATTCAGATACAAACATTTGTGTTCATCGCACAGTTTGTTCCTAGCAGGATTTGAACCCAGGACCCATTGGCACAGAAAACAGGAACACTGTCACTGTACCAAAAAATCGTTAATTGTACGAGTATATTTATAATAAGCTAACCAGCAGTTAGCGAAGGGTTACATCTGTGTGAACTATACTTTTTTACACAATTGACCAAAAAGGGAATGTTTGTTTCTAGATTTTAAGTGTATATATATATATATATATATATATATGTATATGTATATATATGTATATGTGTATATATATATATGTGTATATATATATATATATATATATATGTATATATATACATCTGTACATTTTTTTATCCACCGAAACTTCTAAACGCCTAAACCGATTTCAGGTGTGTAGTACCGTTAAAAACCTTTATATTAGGTATCCCAGACGACACTATGGTCAAATGGCAGCGATGTTTTTGGATTATTTTTTAATTGAAATAAGTTTTTTTTGCTATCCCTTTCTACATTCAAATCCCATTAAAATTCAATTCCCAGAGTTCATAGCTTATACAATATAAAATTTTTTGTGGACTCATCTTGAAATGATAAAAGATAATATATCACCAGCCCATGGAAGTCATGGACTTAGGGCTCCTCCTAAAAAGAAGGGATTTGTTATAATCTCAACGCTTAGTAGGCGCCTTCAAGATCGCAGGAGATTTTGATGCAATAAGAGGATAACGCCGCTGCCCATTATCCTGGTGTATCCATTAGTTGGTTCTCATGTAGCCACGGGAAGATATGAAGCGATTTTATTATCATCTGATTTTATACAATAAATTATTCTGCATATATCTTTTTGTTAGTGCCACACAGCAAAAAGATGTATACAGAATAATTTTTTTGAACTTATAATAAGTGTATCGAGAAAGGAATGCTCATTGGAGCATAATAACTATTAATAATAACCATTATTATAATAACCATTGGGTTTGGTCATTTAGAAAGAATGAGTGAGATCCGATTGATGAAACGAACATGTGGATGAGGCGAGAGAGGTGTGTCTGCCTACCCTTATGGAGTACCAACGTGAGTGAATGTATGCATGTATGTATAATAGGTGCATCCACCTTGCATGGTTTCAATAATTGACCGAACAAGATCTTCGAATTACAATATCTTGTGTTTCAAGTAGACATAATAATAAAAATGGATGTATGTGTTAGTTGTACACCTAAAAGTGAAACTTCTTTCTATTCTACATACTATTTTCTATATACGACTCAAAGGTACATCGGCTAACTTCATCAATCCGAATTTTATACCGAGCACGTCGTTATTTTTATTTTACTGTAACATCTGTGTATATAAAAATCAATTGCAGTGGGTTAGTTTCGCAAAAACTCGAAAATGGCTCGATCAATTTGAATATTTCTTTTTTGTTTTGTTCGCCGCAATACAGAGGTGGCTTTTGAAAAAATAAAATTATAATAGTAAATAGTAAAAATTCAAAGGAACATTCCGGAACAATCGAAGNGTTATTTTTATTTTACTGTAACATCTGTGTATATAAAAATCAATTGCAGTGGGTTAGTTTCGCAAAAACTCAAAAATGGCTCGATCAATTTGAATATTTCTTTTTTGTTTTGTTCGCCGCAATACAGAGGTGGCTTTTGAAAAAATAAAATTATAATAGTAAATAGTAAAAATTCAAAGGAACATTCCGGAACAATCGAAAAAATTGTATTAGGTGGTCGAAGTTCACAGGTTCAGCTAGTTTCAAATACATAAATGCACAGTATTAGTGCCTAGTACTATTGCTATGAATCCTATTCATCCAAATGTTGTTTGGAAGAGATCGCGTATGTGGATGAGACCACCCACTGTTCACTTACTATTTTTTCTTTATTACCTATGTTTTTTATGACGACTGATTAGTTCAGTAGCAGTGGCATAGAATTTTTGTGTCTATCGGTCCCGCGTTTGAATATCTTGGCGAGGACTGTGATGAGCACGAATGTTTGTACACGAGTCTTGGATGTTTATCTACTATGTACCTATCTATGTAAGTATGTATATCGTTGTCTAGTACTTAATAATCACTAATCTTAATTAATACTACTACTCTAATAATACTAATACTACTTAATTAATGAATACTCAGTAATCTTAATTTGGGGATAGATGAGTGTGTGAAAAAATTGTGTCCACAATATTTATTATATTATTAAATGTTTGTATTTTTTTATGCTGGTCGTCAATAAATAGTACACATTATTCTATTCTGTCGTTAGAACCTCTGTTACGTGATAACAGGTAATTACAGTTTTGATTACAAGTGATTACTCGTATATTCGCGATTACAAGTGTAACGCCTAAGGTAGTTTCACTTCAATGATAACAGGAAGCGTACATTATTCTGGAATGATTTTTTTATGATTTTCTTTCCTAGGGCGACAACATTAATTATTATGGGTCAGTGAATTTTCCAAAAAAATATTTATTTATACCTGGATATAGTTTTTTTCATTTTTTGACTACATTGTAATGCAAAAAAGATGATAGAAAAATGAATTTTCGAAATCATATGCGTATTAATAATCAATTATTGATCGCTTCAAACGGTGAACAAAAATATCGTAAGGAAACTTGACTTGTGAAGTCTGCCATTTCGCATTAGGTCTGCGCGGTAGACTTATATCCTATAACAGTCTTTTCATGTGTCTTTCTGCCGGTCTGAAGACTGTCTTCAGACGTTCTTCAAAGAAGGGACGATACCGAAAATGGTGATAGGCTATGAATCATCACCATCACACAGCGAAGCCGCAGGTTTCAACTACTTCTATATAAACACCGAACAGTCCTACATTGTCACTTGATAGGAATAGAACCTCGTTCAATATGCAGTTATTAGGCCTCGCAGTGCTTGCGAGACTCTTGTAGTAAGTGCAAGACTGGGTATGCAAGGACAATAATAATACTAAAACCTGAAGACTCGGTGAGTCTTGTCTCGGTCTTGCATATGTAACGCTACTAAGACCCGATTTATTGGCACAAGACCAAGACTTGGTGAGTCATGCGTCGGTCTTGCATTGGCAATACAAAGTAGTGAATTTTCAAAAAAAAAAAAATCCTTTTTTATAGCCGGATCTCAACTCAACGTAATTACGATAAATCCCTTCTTTTAAGGATCAACTTTATGCCCCATGGTAGACATCAAAAGATTCATGACGAAATATAATATTTGATCACTGCACGACGTGGCTGGACGTCATAAATTGAACCCTGACAATTAAAAGCCGTGTCTAATAACGCCAAGGAGAAAAATAGTTTTTAATATTTCTTGAAGTATGTTTATAATTTGTTTCAGAACTTTAATAATTTAATAATAGATACATCTACATACAAGATTAATATATTTACGTAAAAGTATATTCTATTCCACTTTACCAATAATCAGTTAACTTACAATTTAATGTCTTCAAATACAAGAAGGACAGGTAGGTATCATTTATATTGAACTTATCGCACCTGTCGATTTTATTTTATCGAAAAAAGCTGGCACAAAAGTTTAAATTATCTTTTGATTAACCTTTGTACGTGTCTAAAGTAAAAGATTCTGAACTATTCAATAAATCAGGTCCGTCATTAGCTATTAACATTTTATACAAAATCGGTGTCAATTAGTGATAGCCAATACTTACCTATACGTGATCGCTCTTTCTTACATCACCAGAAGTATATTTTTTATTCACTCTTCTAAAAGTACTTTACGAACTGTTGTTTTGTTTTCGCGTAATAATTCTATGTCAATAAAGGGTTTATTTGTTTGTGCAGAAACCTACATACGATTTGTCCACACAGCCCGGCTCTTGCGGGCTTACTGAAAGAAAGTGTGAAAATGTAGCAATATTTAGTGACGTGATTGGGGTAATTGTTATAATGTCGATATTAAATCGATTCGACATTGAATTGCGCGACAAAAAATTATTAAAGCACAAATCAATATTAATGATCAGGCTTATTGAACTATATTTATTCATTTTCAGTTCACACATTATGCATGTAAAAGCAATCATAATGCCAGAGGAATTTTCTACGAATAAACCTTTGTATAACGAGATTTGAGTACAGAGACAATGGATTAGATGCTGCAGCCAATGAAATCTGGAATACATAAAAATCTAATAAAGATAGATATATAATATACTAATGCAATAATCAAGAATAAAATAAGATATATTAATATATATCAACAACAATATAAGATATTGTGATGATTCCGATAATTCACGCAGAAGCAGTTAAAGTACTTTAACTTTGAACGAGTCCTGGGTACCTGACAACCTGACTTTAATGGAGAGAGATGTATGTGGCGGTTACTCTTATTACCCATCTCTGCCACATGTCTGTCAGAGAGAAAGAGGGAGGAGGGATGAGACAAAGAGTACCAAACTAAACCTTTGAATTGTAGTTTTCTATGAGGTGGCATATATGCACCAGTTTTTTTTATTGTATATTCATAAAAATAATAAAGCAGCATTTTTATATTTCCTAAGGCTGGTAAAAACGCAGGTTCCAGCTACTGTCGTAATGATACTGGTTATAGCAGAGATTGTAGGAGGTCACAGAGATAATGTCAATCTGTCATCTGAACCTATCAGTTGTACCCTATACAGAATCAGCACACCCTGAAGATCAGCACACCCTGACTCGGATCAGGGCCAAAGCTGTGTTAAATACGATAACAGTGGGTTAAATCAATATTGTTTTCTTTAGTTATAAAGATTATCGATTAAGTATAAATTTACCATACCAAATAATGCATTTAATTGACATCATATATAAATAACAAATGCAAACGATTTTCGTCGACTTCCAAACTCGAAGCATAGATATCAATCGCCCGATAGTAAATAGCAACGTTAGTAATTCATGAAATAGTTGTATCCGCATTGTAACGAACATCACTAGTATCTGATTGCGCGGGTAACCGCCATGCTGGGAGGGGAAAAGTCGATAACTATCCGACTGGTGTCATGATAGGATGCACGCTGCACCATTATTCGATACTATTGAGGTTTATAAATTACTAGTTTTCTCCGTGGTTCCGTCCGCACGAATGTCGGTTTCACACAGCATGGGAAATCCCGAAACAATAAAAAATTTATATAAATAGCCTTAGAATCACTTACTTGAGGTCTTGTACCTTAACGGCGGCTATTAAATTAAGCTGTATCTTTAATTCTAATGGATCGATTTTGATCAAATATGCTGCAGTATTTAAATTGGAATAGTACCTTTAAGACTGTAATAGATTGACGAAAATCTACCCGTTAATTTTTGCGTAAAGCTCAAACAAACAAATAAACATCAACGGATGGTTTCAGAAGCCCTTAATTAATTAGTCAATCTGAGTAATTTTTTTTAATATCTTCGATTTACAAAATATAACATTTAAAAATTTTATAATAAACTTTTTAAATTATAATTACGTGCAGTGATAGTATGGTTTTCCATACTCATACTACATGGCTCTATGACTACATAGCTCTTTAGCTATGTTTGAAACCCTACGAGATAGCATCCGCATTGAGATAATTCGCAGAAGAACTAGACTCGCCGATGTGGCTCAAAGGACTGCAAGGCCGCAGTGGTAGTGGACGGGTCACATAGCTTGCAGAACCGATGAACGTTAGGGTCCTAAAGTGCTTACAACTGTGACCCCGAACTGGGAAGCTTAATGAGGCTCGACCCCTGACTAGGAGAACCGATGACCTGATGAAGGTCGTTTGCAGTCGGTGGATGCAGGCGGCGCATAGCCACTCAGTGTGGCGATCATTAGAGGAGGCCTATGTCCAGCTGTGGACGTCTGTGAGCTGTTGTGATCATACTGCATCATTAGTGTCCCATCAGTCTAATATATCATAAAAATTGACACGCATTATCATAACCATGCGTGTCAAGTTTTATATTGCGAGATCGAATCCAAAGATTTCTAACCTCTGACTTTTTGAAATCATCTGCGTCTTAACAATTTAATAAATAATTATCACTCTCTTCAAACGGCGAAGGAAAATATCGTGAGGAAACCTACATGCCTGAGAGATTTTCTCGAAAGCTGCAGCAGCTCGATAGCGCGTGGTTATTATCGCGTTAGGCCAGTGTTGTTGACTATAGCCTAAAGGGGCGTCCATTAATTATGTGAGGTGTTTAGGGGAGAGACGAGTCGAGCGGAATATGACCCAATCTCACGTGCGGGAGAGGGGAGAGGTCTCAGCAAATAACACATAATTTTTTTTTTCCAAAAAAAAAACAGTGAGAAAATTGGGTTAATTAAAGTAAAAAAATGATTTTTGACTAAAATATGGCAACATCTGACACAATTATCATTGTCGTTGTAATAATTATCGTCGTTATTCGAATGCTGCAAAAACAGCACTGTAGGCTACGATCTAAGCAATCTTTAATAAAATTAATAAAGCAAATTGTGTTTTTTAAAGTAAATCCAACGCATATGGCGTTGGATTTACAATAGAAATTTTCACAAAAAAAATACAAATTTTGGAAATTCTCACGTGAGATTAGTGGGGTATAGAGGATACGGTCGAGCCGTTCCCGGGAGGAACAAGGTTTGCGTGATGAACAGGAATATTCGTGCATGGGTCATGGAAATTTATTTATACATATAATTAACATAAAAAAATTAATCACATTAATACGTAAGTATAACAATAGTTACCGTTGTCTAATACCCAAATAAAGGGAATCTTAATTAGCGATGAACACGCAAGACAGTCTTTATACAATTATTATTATTTTTTCCGAAAAATTGCAGAGATAATTAAATTATGATGTTAGCGTACCGGCCGTGGCTCTGCGCTTCGCTGCTCGATACGGAGGTGCAACTGCACCGCAGCCGCAGGCCCGAACGCACTGATGCGGCGCGACATTGCGCGTAACTGCAAGGACATCTACAAAACAGCTGATGTAGAACTATAATAATAATAATAATAAGGGTCAAGGGTCTGATGCAGAAGGCGGTGCTCCTCGACACGGCACGTATTGTGAGGAGGTTTCTGGCTCTGGAGCCCTAACCGCCGGTAGCTTGGATTTTGTTCCCGATGCCGGCGGAAAACTATTTTATATATTTTTAAATATTGTACTTTTATATATATATTTAAAAATGTAAAAAATAAGAAAAAACTATAAATAAATGAATAATAATAACAAAAATAATTAATAATAATTGTTAAAAAATATCTTGACTTAGCTCATGAGATTGTCGACATGTGGGATGTCAACTCAGCAATCATTATACCGATAATCGTATCATTAAATGGAATGATAGCCAAAAGACTAGACGACATCTCAAGAGGATTGAGTCAGGTGGTTGGGTCAAGGTTCTGATGCAGAAGGCGGTGCTCCTCGACACGCCACGTATTGTGAGGAGGTTTCTGTCTCTGGAGCCCTAACCGCCGGTAGCTTGGATTCTGTTCCCAATGCCGGCGGAAGAGTATTTTATATATTTTTAAATATGTATTACACTTTTATATAGTTATTTAAAAATGTAAAAAATAAGAAAAAATATAAATAAAGGAATAATAATAAATTCTTTATTACCATAAAAAGCCACAGGTTACATTAGATACATAAGCGGCTTAATTCAACACATTTTCTAAAAGCTATTTACAGCGTGTAACAGGACAGACTGGGGGCTGTGTCTTTTTAATTTTGCAAACTTACGGTGTAATTTAAAGTAAACCAGCTTATCTTAAATTTTAAACAAAGGAGCAGTGGCTAGGTGGACAAGAGCCCCGGTGCATAAATACGAATCGGGCCCTCACCCCCTCTTTACGCGTAGCGTGAACTTGGTATAAGTAGTAGCGTGAGCTTGGTATAGATAGGGATAAGAATAGGATACAGTGAGTTGAACTTATCTCTAGTGGGATAAATCCATACGACTTCTCTGTGGGGTAGAACCTCTGTGTGTTTATTAGAAGAAATTGGAAATAAATAAATAACGACGCACATAACAATAAAAAAATAGTTGCTCTTCTCTTTTAAAAGCTTAGTTTATGGGGCCCTCTGAGTTTCGGAGTCCTGATGCACTGCACCGTCTGGCCCTACGATAACTACATCACTGCTAAGGAGGCATTTCCTATCAATAATTTGTAAAAGGTGTCATCAGTTATGACATGGTGAACAGTTGATTCACGCCGTGTGAAATAATGCCAAATGTGAACTGAAAAACTTATAAAAGCAAAATTGTTAATTTATTGATTGTTTGAGTCCATCAGAAGAAAGAAGATTATTAAACTTGAATAAATGATAATAATAATATAATGTACTGGACACTCATACTCTGGCTTTCTCATCTGGCTGCGACTGGAATTCTCTGTCAGTTGGGTGTTGGACTGCGATGTGTTCTATTATATGCATATATAATAGAATAAGCAGTATATTTTAATGAATGAACGCATCCTTGATTTGGATATGAATATTTGTGCTCGGCACATAGGTTTGCCTCTGCTGGGTTCGAGCCTGGGACTTATAGGCACAGAAAACTTGTAATGAGATAATAAATTATATCATATTAAATTTGTTGTTGTTGTAAACAGTTGTCAACCCATCACCTCGAGTATACAATATGGTAGCAGCAGTGAGATTAATTATATCGCTCATCCAATAGAACAATGACGTAATTACAATTTATCAGAAGAAGCGTTTCAGCTTAAAATTGTATTATACCCATTTTGTAAATCGTGTA